>JAUEJL010111930.1:0-12458 GCA_032274825.1 Drosophyllum lusitanicum | reverse complement strand
TCCGTCTTTTCCGCTTAAACTCCCGCCATTGAGTATTTATGACCTGTGATTGATAATTACACACTTTAAGTACCATTAGTCACAATTTAAAGAATTATTTAACGATTAAGTATCATTTATCGCAACGAATATGTATATAAATGACGCGATATCAGTTATGTGCATAAATAGTGTACACGTGTCTTCATATCCAAGCACTATAAGGCACTAAAGGGTCACACGGCTGCACACCCAAACTCGAACCAAGTTGATAGATTGTTTAGTCTAAATGATGATTGTATAACTGCTTGTTGTTATTTGGCCTATACATGCTCGTGGGATGATAACGAGTATCGTGATATGATAGAAGTCAGCTATGTGTGGAATTGGGTTGGGCCCGTTTGCTATATTGGTTGAACAGTTGTAGACCTTCCAATGCATGCGTTGCAACGGAAGGGATTTAGCTGTGCCAATTGGCAAAGGGCTATCGGTAAACCTTTGCCTTGGTCCGCAAATGGTTGAAAGGTTTTGCGCCAAACTGCCAAACCCCCGGTCTTCTGGATTTATGTGATTACATGTTTTTGTATTGATTGTTGTTGTTTGCTGTAGTGGTTTAGCTTCCATTCACTTAGCTTTGTGCTAATTCCCTACTGTTAACCCGTTTTTGCCGGTTCGGTGAGTACACCTGTTTAGCTGTGGGTGTTGTGTAGAGGAAGGCTTGACCAACGCATAAATATTTTGTTTATAAAATGACGAGACATATTTTGTATATCTTTGGAACACAATGGATCTTATGGTTTTTGTAAATAGTGTGAATGTTGGTGAATATTTATATTAATGATTATTAGTTATGCTTCCATAGCGAATTTAAAAAAATTGGTTGACTGAATTGTGTGAGATTGATATGGCACTTGTCTTGTCCAATAGGATGGGAATGTCATCAAACTTTATGTCATAATCTAGAAGTTGATTTTGCAGCCACATAATTTAAGCACAACAACTACATGAAGCTATGTATTCAGCTTCAACAGTAGATGTTAATATCGAATTATGTTTCTTGCTAGACCAACTAACTAGTCTTCCTCCTAATAATTGACATCCTCCTGAAGTACTTTTTCTGTCTAGTGTACAACCTGCAAAATTAGAATCGGTGTTTCCAACTAACTCAAAATCTGAAACTTTGGGATACCAAAGACTAAGATTAGGAGTTCCTTTGAGATACCTGAATATTCTTTTAGCAACAAATAGACGAGATTTCTTGGAATCTGCTTGATATCTTGTACAAAGATAGGTTTAGAATGTGATATCTATTCTACTAGTAGTGAGATACAAAAGTGACCCAATCATACATCTATAAGCAGTAATGTTCACTAATCTGCCATCAGTGTCATTTCCTAGTTTAATAGTAGTAGACATAGGTGTTTTCATTGAAAATTAGTTTTCAAAATCAAATTTTTAAGTAAATCTTTGTTAGTCTTTGATTGATGTATGAAAATTCCATCTACTTCTTGTTTAATTTGCAAACCAGAAAAGTAATTTAACTCACCCATCATGCTCGTTTAATAATTATCAGATATAAGTTTAGAAAACTTTTTACACAGTTCCAAATTTGTAGACCAAAATATAATGTCATCTACATATATCTGCACAAGTATCATATCACCCTTGTACTTTCCTATAAATAAAGTGATAAATACAACCTCTTGTAAAATCTTTAGTTGTGAGAAAAGAATAGAGCATATCATACCAGCATCTTGAAGCTTGTTTCAGTCCATATAAACCTTTGTTGAGAAAGTATACATGGTCTGGAAACTATGAATCCTCAAATCCTAAAGGTTGTTTGACATACACCTCTTCTTTCAATTCTCCATTCAGAAATGCACTCTTGACATACATCTGAAAAACATTGAAGCCTTTGAAGGCAGCATAGGCTAAGAACAGCCTGATTGCTTCTAGTCTTGCAACAAGAGCAAATGTTTCATCAAAGCCAATTCATTTTTCTTGACAATAGCCCTATGCAACTAGTCTTGCCTTGTTCCGGATGATCATCCCTTATTCATCCATCTTGTTTTTGAACATCCACTTTGTACCAATGATGGACTTTTCCTTGGGTCTTGGCACAAGAGTCCAGACATTGTTCCTTGTAAACTCTGCCAACTCTTCTTGTATGGCGTTTATCCAGTAGAGATCATTCAAGGCTTCATCAACATTCTTAGGTTGAATCATAGACACAAATCCAGAAAACAGACAGAACTTGCAAACTTTTAATCTTGTTCTCACTGGATCATCCATGTTGCCTATAACCAGAACATGAGGATGATGTCTATGATCCTTTGAAGGAATTTTGGACATTTGAGGGAGCAATATGAATTTGGATTGGGGAGTTAAAGTGACTGGTTGATCAGCTAATGACATTTCTTCATGTTGATCAGCTGATTAACTTTATTGGCACTATATGTAAGTATCTTAACTAATGATGGAATATTAGATATGGAGTTTGGGTCTAGTGATGTACATTCATCAATTCCATCAATCAAAAGAGGGGCAATATGAACTAAGGGTGAGTGTGTATGTATAGGAGTTGGGTTTAGAACATGTTCTTTTAAGTCATCATCAATTGGTGAAAGTGGACTTTCTTGCTCTGAAGGAACTTCTTCAGTTTCCATTATGTCATTAAATTCCTCACCTAAAACATGATTAGTAGAATAGAAAGTAACAAAGTCATTTTTATTAAAACTTACATTGATAGATTCTTCATTAACCTTTGTCCTGAGGTTTTAGACTCTGTAAGCTTTGGAAATCACAGAGTAACCTATAAACACTTCTTCATTAGCTTTAGAAGCAAACTTCTGCAGTTGATCCTTTTGGTTGGAAATAAAACATTGACAACAAAAGATGTGTAGAAAGCTAGTGTTTGGCTTCCTTCCCTTGAGGACTTCGTCAAGAGTCTTGTTATGTCTCTTAATCACAAGGGTTCTGAGTAAAACATGCATAACTCACAGCTTCAGCACAGAAGTTGAAGCTCAACCCACTTTCACACATCATAGTTCTGACAGCTTCAATGAGAGTTCTGCTTCTCCTTTCAGCTACACCATTTTGCTATGGGGTTCTTGCAACAGAGAAGTTTTGAGATATCCCTTTCTCATCACAAAAATCTTTCAGAGTTTGATTTTTGAATTCAGTTTCATGATCACTTCTTAATGGCCTAACCAAGTTGCCGTTCATCAATTCCATCTTTTTGATAAAACATATGATCTCTTTAGCAACATCACTCTTTGCTCTCAAAAAGAAAACCTAAGTGTATCTTGAGAATTCATCAACTATTACAAGAACATACTTACTTCCACAAAAACTTGCAGTTGCAACATGTCCAAAGAGATCCATATGCAATAGAAAGAATGGTTCTATAATAGAGAAAGTTTGCTTAGATGGAAATGATGTTCTATGTTGTTTCCCTTTCTCACATGCTGAGCAAGACTATGGCTTTGAATAGATCAGTGAAGGCAATCCCGACACAAGTTCACATTTGCTGAGCTCGTTAATATTCTTGAAATTCAAGTGAGAAAGTCTCTTATGCCACAACTAGTTTGTATCAATGATGCTTTTAGAATACAAAAAGGTTTCATTTGATTGATCACTAAAGGACATGTCTAAGACATACACATCCTTGGTTCTCTTAACACTCAACACTTCTTTGCCTTCATTGTTGATGATCAAACCCCTTGTCTTGTTGAAATGGACTTCATTATCTCCATCACACAATTGATTTATGCTCATGAGATTATATTTCAATCCCTTAACATATGAAACCTTAGATAGTCTGAGATTCCCATTATGAAGTTCACCATAACCCTTGGTCTGACCATGGTTGTTGTCAACAAATGTTACTTATGGACCTTTTATTTCCTATAATACTAAGCAAAGGATTATGGCTTCTCATACTTCATGAACATCCATTGTCTATATACCAAGTATTAGTGCCCTGCACAATTATGAATGAAGGAAGAATTAGTAATACTTTGGGCCTCCACTAATCAGTGGATCCCTATGGACTACACTTATCTTTTCACATAACATTAGGTTTCTTAGAAAATGGGAAGAAAAACCACATTCTTAATACTAGTCCGCAACTGTTTTGATTTCCCTTCTTGAAGACATTTAAAGGCCTTATGTTCTTTACTCCCACATTTATAACACTTTTGATTTTTAGAGGGCTTGGAGTTTTGAACAACACTCTTAGAATGTCTATGAGCTACCTTATTAATCCTCTGATGACATCAGCTGACTAACTTGACCACTCAACTTTTGAAGTTGATCTTGTAAGTGTTTAAGGTCTTTACTAACAAACACCTTAGACTAACCTTTAGATTTTGAAAGTTTTTGGCCAATCTTTGATGTGTTAGGTTTAGAGACAATGAGAGCATCATTGCTCTTACTCACAATTCTTCCTATTAAATGAGAATAAGGTTTTTCATGATCAGCTAAGTAGTGGAGAGATGAGTTTTGATCAGCTGATAGACTATCAGCTGAACATTTATCATCTATCTTCTGATCAGCTGATACAGAGTAACTAGCTAATGATTTTTTAGTTTGTACAACACTTGAGATCAAATAATCAGTTTTCAAGGATAGACAACTGGATGTCACTGAGGTATCAACACATGATTCCTCACCTTTGATCTTTTCATTTGATTTAGTTTTCTTAACAACAGTATTATTGCGTTATGAAATCAACACAGAATGTGAATCAATTACAAGAGCGATTATGTCTTTCTTATGACAACTTTGGGCTTTAACAAATCAATTTGTGAACACACTCTTTCCTTTAACACCCTTGTGAAAGGGTTGTGGCAGAATGTCAGCTTTTTCTAAGATGTTTACATTCTTAATAAAATCAACACAATTAGCCGCTTTAGAGTAATTTCCTCCGATGATGGCTTCAGCCTGTTTGGGAATTTCTCATTAACACACTGAGTGGCCTTTTCAACAGAGACACACCAAGATTTCACCACTTTTTGATGATCATTGAACCCTTTGCTTGCTTCATTGGTTTCTTTTATTAAGACTTCATTAAACATCTTTTGATTAGCTAGTTCTTCTTTCAAATATGCTACTTGCTCAAGTTCTTCATCTTTAAGACATAATTTCTCCCTAAGTGATTTTAGTTCTGATTTTAGAACATTTTCTCTTTTAATAGCATACTGGAAATCAACACACAAGTAATTAAACATGGAGTTCTTTTCATTCTCATCATAGTTCACAAATTTACCAGTCTAATACATAGAAGAAGGATCTCATTTAGTAGCAGTGCATGCTTTAGCAGCATTTTTCATGTCCTCATCAAAGGCACAACTACTAGTATTGGCCATTAAACATAACTTTGTAGAAATCTCTTCATCTTCATGAGAGGACAAATATTCTTCTGCCCAGTCTTGCTATTCAGTCATCAACACTTTTCCTTGGGCTTCCTTCTTCTTCTTCCTAAGAACAGAGCAAGGAGCTTCTTATACTTACCTTCATAGTTTACCTTCTCTTCTTGCTTGGACACAACTTTGGGTCCTGAGGCACTCTTAGATCTACAGTCACTAGCAATGTGACCAATCCTCCCACAAGAGTAGCACTCAGCCATGGAGGCATCAAATGATGATTTTAATTTGAGTTTGCCATCCATTGGAATCCTCTTGCTGAACTTCTTGAAACCTTTCCCCTTCTTGAAAGGTTTGAACTTTCTCACCAGCATAGCAGCTTTTTCAAAAACTGCTTCAAGACTCTCCAAGTCTTCTTCTTCGACAACCTCACCTTCCTTAGCTTCACTCTCCTCCTCCTCCTCTTCACTTGAATCACAATCAACAGCAGCAAAACTTTTCACCTTGCTATCTCTAGAGATAAGGGCTGTGGAAGATGACTTCACCTCATCCTTCATCTCTTTGGCGTCTATCTTCCTTTGTTAGGTGGTCTGTTCATGGTTCAATAAATTTCCATACATCTCAACAAAGGTCATTACCTTGATTCTTTCACTGTGTCTGAGAACCGTAACAAAGTGTTCCCAAGACTCTAGAAAAGAGTCAAGTAACTTATTCACCAGAACATAGTTGCTCTTGGTTAGCTCTGCCCACCTAAGGTCATTATCAAGGCAGTTAATCCTGGTGCAAGTTTGAGTCAAACTCTCATCTTTACGAGCAAAGAATAACTCATATTCATGGTTGAGAAGCAGGTTCTTGTTCTCTTTAACCTCCTCCATGCCTTTATAGGTAATTGTTAGAGTGTTTATCATCCCCTCAGTAGAAACACAGTAGATGACTTAGTGATAGACTTCATTTGGAAGATCAGAGACAATAGCAGACCTTGCTTTGACATCAAGGTTCACAAGCATCTTGTCTTCATCATACCACTGATTGATGGGTTTGGTTATCACCCTATCAGAAGCAGAGGGTTGATATTCAGATTCTACAGTAACACTGAGGATAAAAACGGATACATATGGACTATCCCGAACTATGTCCAACATCTAGACATCCAAAGTAGACAAGAACAGGAGAGCTCTAATTTTCCACATGGAAAAGTACACTGCATCAAACATAAGACACCTTGTAAGTAAACAAGTGTTTGGCAAACAAAATCAAGTATAGACGATGAGGCCATTTATTATGGGGTAAAAGCAATTGAAGAGTAAGCAAAACAGATCAAGATATGAATTATCTAAGCTTCTCTAACACTAGTTGTTAGTCCCTGAGAAAGTACGAAACAACAACTGTTTGTAGAAGAAGGTTGAATACAAACTCAAGCTATTTTAAAATTTTGAACACACAATTACTTTTAACATAATTCTAATTGTTATAAATCAAGAACTACATGTACATGAAAGGGGAAATTTCAAATAAAATAAAACATGAAAACAATTTTGTTTAACACATAAACTAGCTTTCCTAAGACAACTAATGTCTAAGGTGTTCAACACATTAACGTGATTTCTACAATATGCTAACTCTAAAAACTTGCTTAGCTTTAAAAGCTTTTGCTTGTTCATCGAGTATGTTTCCAGTGATGAAGTGTATTTAAATCTAGTCTTCTGCATGTGTATATATAGATGAGGACAACCTTGGATGTTTGAAGTAAGGTGGTATAGAGAAAATAATATTTTAATCATAAAGTTAGTGGAGGATAAAGTATTATTATTTTAACCAGGTTTTTAATAAAATAATATTACTTTATGAAAAAGTACACCTTACTAACAATTTTTAAATATTATTTCTCATACATTTTTGTTTTGAACAGTGAGACTTCCCTTTTAATGCTTTGTGTTTTTATCAACTGTCTTAGATTTTGTGTCTTGACTTTCTTAAGCATGTTGTTGTCGTCATGCTGTTGTACTTGACAAGATCTTTGAGGTCTTCTTTCGAAGGTAACTTTAACCTTTTCCACAGATTAAAGTTCTATTTTTTTATCGCAGAACAAAAGGTGCAAATACTTTACAAATAGAAGATCTATTGATGTAATGAACAACACATGTTCAGCCTATTGATTTAGTAACTTTTACAGAGAAAGGAAAGTAAATAAAAAACAATACAAGTCAAAATCACGACTCAGCTAATCGGATGTACTGAGATAAAATTTTTTTGAGATTCTCAGCCTAACTCCTAAGTACTCAGTTGATAAAAGGAATGCTCAGCTGATAACAAATATGCTCCATTGATCAAAGATGCTCAGCTGGTCAATCTATTATTAGCCAATCAGAAACAAACTTATCAACCTCTATGATCGGCTAATCAATAAGTTCAAATTATCATATAAAGTAATAAGCTTATCATACAAAAGGCTAAAGTTAGTAAAATGTACTTAGTTGATCTTTTGGGGCACTCAGCTAATCTTTTGGTCACTCAGGTGATCCTCTGGGTCACTTAGCTGATAAGGCAAAATCCATGAGCTGATGGTCTTTATCTTGTATCTTGCTTAGCTGATCTTAGTTAAGGGTGTTTGCTAATATATCGATTGTACTTAGCTGATCTCAGCAGTTGCTCTTCAACTTGGTAAATTTACAAGACTAATCTTAACAACACATTATGATACAATTCTAGTTTAACTTAAATTCTGGTTTGTTAACATCAAATCCTATTTATATCAATAGTCAGGTTTGATTAATTGGGTTGAAATGGTTATCTCGTTAACATTAACTGAATTTGATATATCATTTTTTTGTGGTCCAACTCTAGAAGACTCATCTTTATTTGTTTGTTGTGGGTGATTAAAACCTTCTATATGATTATCATTATGTGTTAGTGTTTGTTGGTCTTGAATAACATTATCTTTATCTATTGGCTTAAAGAAAGAGCCATGGTTCTTTTCTTTCCCATGATTCAACCTATCTTCTAATCTTCTAGTATATATAAAAAAACTAATAAAATCTTTTAAGAAAGCCTAGCCATTAAATTTAGGGTTTAGTTCATCAAAATGTATCCAACTTGCCACATTTTGTTATTATGTATCGAACTTTAAAAAATTTTCGTATGTATTGAACATTTAATTTGTCGCTATTGTGTGTATTAATCTTTCTATTGTATGTATTAATCTTATACATTTTTTTCCCTTTTTTATGTATCCAAAATACATACAATAGTAACAAATTAAAAGTTTATACACACAATAGAAACTTTTAATATTTGATTCACACAATAGCAAAACATGACAAGTTAGATACATTTTGGTGAACTAAACCCTTAAATTTAAATAGAAGTTTTAATACATACAATAGCGACAAATTAAATGTTCAATACATTTTGATTAAACTTGAAATTTTTACTTTTCACAAATGTCTTTTTTAAACCTTAAAATATCGTATTTATCCACCATAATATGCAAATATCATATTTATTCTTTATAATATTTAAAATATCACACTTAACCAAATTCTTTTTATATATTTTATAATCATTTTATGTTCTTTTTAGTTATAACTAATAAACAGTTGACTTTATTGTCCTTAATTTTAACAATGATCGATGACTTAAACAAGAAATACAATCACGTCTTTTCGTATCATGATACCATGTTTCTGTCATCATGTCTGCCCTCCGGCTCATGTCAACGCTTCCATCACTAGTCTGGGTGTTGACGCCATTCGTCGTCATTTTTTAAAAATTCTTTTTTCATTTATGTTTTATAATTATTTAATATTTATTATTAATATTTAATATTTAGTATTTTTTAAACCAATCCATATACCACACGGATATTTAATCTACTACGTAAAAAAAGAATATACAAACTCATTATATATACCTTACATTTACTAGGAAAAAAACAGAGTTTGATAATAAACGAGTAATAATTTGCCCCGCACGTTATGCCGGGTGAAAACAAATCTATATATTATTTTCTTAACTTTATCAAGTTTATAAACATAAGTAAGCTATAAACTAAAATTAATAAGCTATAAATACCCAACTTATAACTTTAACAATATGTTAATATAATAATAAACCAAAAAAATAAGTTAATCTAAACAATTTTTAAATGATGCAACATTATTAACGCCACTATAAATGGGTGAGCTCCTCTTGAGTGATTGTAATAGATTATTTTCTGTCTGTTTTGTACTTATTTAATGTAGTTTTATTTAGACCTATTATAAATCTAAATTAACCTCTTGTGATCTGATATATGTTAATATATGATATGCATTGAAAACTTTAATTGATTGATGTAGTATATAAAATGGATGGTCTAAATAATAGCACACAATGATTTAATTTATCATCTTTCGAATCGAGGAGTCGTACTTCGCAGGTTTTTTTTCCGGAGCCTATTATAAATAAAACTTCAATGTTTCAAAAAAAGAAAAGAAAAGAGAAAATTATCTAAATAAAACTTCTAACATCCACACCCCTCCTTCGTTTTTACAAAGCTCGCTCCTCTATCCCTCCCTTTTTCCCACCTACTTCCGTCCCTCTTTAAAAAAACAAAAAGCTTATCAGAAACGTCTGCGTATCCGCAGACCTTTCTTTAAAATAATTTTTAAAAACAAAGTGAGTCTTTAGTTTTCATAACCCATTGTTTTCTTCTTATATTTCAATAATAACCCTAAAGATTTGTAGGTTCTAATAATAACACTTAAGTTTTATATTTATAAATAACTCTAGATAATATTTTTTTAAACAAAAATATTTTAGTATTATTCAAGTGTTTTCTATAATTTAAACCTAACAGTGGACAATAAAGCACAAATAATTTAATGAAAAGTACTTATATTAGAATTTTTTTTTTTTTTTATGTTTTAGAGATATTAAAGTTCAAATAACTATAAGACATGATTTTTTTCTTGTCAAAAACTTATTTTTGGTTCTAATACTTTATTTCTTTAGACAAAATAATAAGAAATGTTTCAATTAATTTGGACCCCAAAAGTTCCATAACAAGAAAATTAATCATGTATTTAAATTGTTTAGAATCATGATTTTATTCTATGTCATAAGTGAATGACATAAACTCATACGAATCCTTCTAAACGAAAAGAAAATCAACCTACCTTTAAATTTCAGATATTTATATTTATTTATTACTTTTATATATATATATATATATATATATATTTGTTTTTTCAACATTTTGTTTATAAAAAGTATAACTTTATAAATGCCTCTGTAACGCGCGGGTAAGAAAAAAACTTAGTTATAAAACAAAAATTCGTAATTGAATAACAAAAAAAATCAGTACCATCTTGACTCGCTTCTCAAGAGATAACAATAATAAAAAATTCTTAATTATTATCAAACTTTATAATCCAATACTTACAAATCTTAATCATCATCCCACTTGACACCTACTAGTTACTTGATTCTTCTATTATGCCTACTTTTTGTATTGAAAAGCTCAATAACAGCAATATCATTCAAGTTAATAGCACCCAAATCGCAAAACCGAGAATAAAATATGTATTGATAAATTGGCAAACGAATAAAATACCATGAAACCATGAAAGACGTCAAGAAGCAGTGAATAGAAAACTAGAACTTTAAAACTCTCAAAACTCAGAAATCAGAATCACAGCTTCAAGCCTTCCCTTCGCAGTTACTGTTTTCTGCAATACTTAGACTAGACTCAGGCTTCTGATGTAATTATGTAAAAGAGATTACCTATTTTACCTTTTTTTAAGCACGTACAAACTTCCTTTTAATAGAAGCATGGCAGAATTGCACTTGCAAAGAAATATTATTTCAAACAACATAACTTAGACATATTACAAAACTAAATAAAGTGTTCAATAAACATAAACTAAAACAAAAATTATAACAACATTAAAAGGATTTTACCACTGCAGACTTGTTGTAAGATGGTGATAAAATGGAATAATCATGACCCTCCATTGAAGCAGATCTCAAGTCCATTTCCACCAATTTCAGCTATCAAACATTGAAATCCACATTGCTCAAGATCCCCTAATACTTTTTCAATAACTTCTGCTGATAATACTGTGGCCAATGGTTAAGGCAAAACCCAATTTATATCTAGCAATTTAGAATGTGTTTATTTGACTTTTGTTTAGGGATGTAAATGAGCCGAGCTACTCGTGAGCTACTCGAGCTCGGATTGTTAAAAGATCAAAACGAGCCGAGCCTAAACGAGCTCGAGTCTAGAT
This sequence comes from Drosophyllum lusitanicum, assembly GCA_032274825.1. Lineage (NCBI taxonomy): Eukaryota > Viridiplantae > Streptophyta > Magnoliopsida > Caryophyllales > Drosophyllaceae > Drosophyllum > Drosophyllum lusitanicum. The sequence continues at coordinate 847 of JAUEJL010111930.1, read as the reverse complement.
TAAGGCTCATTTATTAAACGAGCTTGAGCCTAGATTAAGACTCATTTATTAAACGAGCTTGAGCCCGAGCCTTGTATACTGGGCTCGTTTAATATAATATTTATTTTTTTTACTTTTTATTTATTATTTATATAATTTTATTATATCTTTTTATATAATTAAATATGAAAAAGTTCAAAATTAAAATTTTAAATTGTTTTTATATCATTAAATATGAGAAAAATAAAAAAAAATTTAAAATTCAAATTGCTTTTTGTATTTATGATTTATATAATTTAAACTATTTTTCAAATAAAAACTATTTAAAAAAACAAAAAAAAGAGCTTTAGCGAGCCTATCACGAGATTCGTAAAACACTTCCCGAGCCGAGCTCGAGCCTCAAATTACGGGCTCAAACAAGCTCGAGCTTCTGCATTTTTAAAAGATCCTGGCTCGATTAGTGTAAAGCTCGGCTCGACTCGTTTACATCCCTACAGTTTTGTTCAAGAGACGTTCTGTACCCTCCTGCTTTGTATTCTTACTCATCCTCCTACTCACAAGATCAAGACAAGTGTCAAGATCAAGAGAGGATATGAAAAGAGGGAATTAGCATATTACATATGTCATCATCTAGCAAGTAGGAGAATGAAGTATTAATCTTTAACTAGTCAAAGAAGTAAAAAAAATTAATATTTATGAATGAATAATTGGATCTATTAATAAAAAGTGTTCCAAGTTGTCTGGTTCCAAATAATTACTCAATATGTCCCAAAGAGTTTAGGGCAAATTGCATTAAAACACAATGAACTTTGTCTTAGTTACCATTATATACAATCAACTTTATTTTCTTAAATATAATACAACCAAC
>JAUEJL010111919.1:0-12458 GCA_032274825.1 Drosophyllum lusitanicum | reverse complement strand
GGGTGTTACAAGTTGGTATCAGAGCCTGGGTTTGAGTGAATCATGCACTCGAGTTAGTGTTTGGTCTCAAACCAGGCTGACCATTAAAGGAAATCCATTTGAGCTGGGAGGGTAACTTGGGTTAGGATGAGAGTTGCCTGAGTGTTAGGTAACCCAAGTGTTTTGCTAGCCCTATGTTATCAAGTTTGACCTCAGATATGTGTTAAGTCTAATGTAATAGTCTACATTGGGTAGCGGTTTAGAAGTGAATATAAAATATTATAATACAGGTAATTACAACCATTCAGATTATTCAAAAAACAAATAGCAAAATATGAATGTACATTCAGACGTCAGAATCATCTCTTAATGTTCAGACATAGTATTCAGATTCAGACTCAAAACTTCTTAATAAACAAACGACACTCTAGACTTTCTATAAAATGTTCAAATCCTAGTGGGGTGTATTGACCCCATTGCTTACAATGTGGAACTGCCCCTGCTAACTTATATATATTGTGTTAACCGAACGTGTTTACCTTTTTTTTATCGCATGAACTTACGTCTTATATATTTTCGGACGGATTTTACGGTCGACAAATGACATATTTGTTATAGTTGATTGTGTTCACGGCTATAAAAATGTCGCCCAAAGATTTTTGCATACTTGCATTATAATCATATAAAACAAAAGGGGGTTTAAGATGGACGAACGGTAATAATCATGTAGGTGGACATGTAAAGTGAATATAGCATGTCATTTAAGAGCATTAAATGATGGATTTTTTAAAATATCATTTAAAAATATCTTGTACTCCTATAAAATAACTCAAGGTACCAAGATTCTAGATAGCAAACTAAGCATGTAACCGCTAAATCATGACGGTAACAAAATGGGTAAAGCTTCCATTGATAGTTAGTCACACCATCACGCAAATACGCAAATAAGGTGGGCATTTCTATGAGTAAATTCAAGTAAAATTGATCTACATTGTATTCCACCATTTTTGGGCATTTCTATGAGGAAAGGTAGACAACTCGGTATCTAGCTAGAACCTGTATGATGAAGGGCCTTTCTAGGAAAGTTAACAAGTTTGATCACAAAAATGAGCAAAAGATAGGGTGTGGATGAGGTGGTGAAGGTAGAGGAGGTGGAACATGTGATGACTATAAAGACTGAACAGGTTTGGATGGAGCAGAAGAAATGGGTGCTAGCTGAAGATGTGGTAGTAATAGTAATATATGAATGGTATGAAAAAAGATATCCATGACGATTGGATCATATATATCCTAAAAACATGTACGTAATGAATCTAGAAGATCGACAACTTTTCTTTTCTTATATATGTATCTCCAAGAAAAGGATACAGGTACAATCATCTCATAAGGTAAGAAATGAGACAAGATTTGAAGAGGTAAATGATTAATCAACCAAGGCTCCTATGGCATAAGCATTTGGTAGATATGCATGGAAAGAGGAGCATGAGCAATCTCATATAGATGACGATTTTTTCTTTCAGTTACCACATTTCGTTGGGGTGTATAAGAATAAGAAACACCGTGTATATTCCAGAATCGACTAAAGTTAGGACATTGTTTCCAAAGTTAGTTCAGGTGCCCCATCACATTGAAAATACTAAACAGTTGTAGAAAATGGATTGTCAGTGCAAGATTTTATAAGGTGACGAACGGTATCGTACTACAAGTCAAATAATAAATTAAGCCAAGTGAAATAACTATAGTCATCAATCAATATATAAAATAAAATATCTATAACATGCGAAGGTTGTAATGAGAAGGTGCACTCACATGACATCATAAGTAAGAACTTTACAAGGTACAACACAGTAAAAACACACTTACGCTAACAGATAAAAATTTAATTCGATATACATGAGTATTGGATAGCAAAATTTCTTCACTATTGTTAAACATTTATAAAACAAACTTCAAATGGTTATATCTCTCTTCAATCGACGTATTTCTGTGTCATATATACCAATTTGGCAATTTGGTGTATTATATATTAGTAGCTTCATTTTGCAATAGGCGCCAAAAAACTCCTTTTTGTTGCATGTTCGTCGTCCAACAAACACACCAAACATATACCATCTTAATTTCCTACTGAATTTCCCACTAGCTTGTATAATAATTAATGGCAATTTGCTGCATAAATACTGGATCACGCCTTTTGAGTCCTTGTTTTTGACCATATATACACAATAAACTTTTTCAAGATAACAATGGTTGTGATGTTGTAACAATCGATCAATCAATTACTTACAAGCTAAACTTTTATTTAATCAAATATATACATTTTACTTTGACCATCACATAAGTCAACCATTAAAACATCAATCATTTGACATTCATATATGAAATAGACGTGGTATTGCCAAAAGTATGGTTCGTTGGCATTTTTGTTATAAAGTATGAATATCATATAGACAGCCGTAAGCCAGCTTAGGAACCATGGAGTCTACCCTTACCATATGACATTGGGACTATAAGTTACAAATATTTTAATCCAAAGCGTTTTGACCATGTATGGGGAATGTAATAATGTTGAATATATCAAGTTGCAAAAGCTTTTTAGAGGCTTCTACGTTTTTTTTTTTAACGGCAAAAAAGAGAAAGCTATATGATGTCTCGGTTTTTTGTTTTGTGTACATGTAATTTGTATGTCAAATAGACGTCTTTTTAAAATTAGCGGCATTTGTTTATGAACATCAACGTAGCTAGGTCGTGATGGATGGCGTTTTAGTTTTATTGTCGTTTTGGATTTAAAAGTGTGAATCTCGTGCAAAAGAATCTAAGAAAGTTAGACGGCACAACGACGTTTAAGGAAAGTTTAGATACTTGACATTTGGCCTATATGTATTAAGCAAGTTTGTTAGAATAATAATTAAGGTGAGGTCGAGCGTCTTAAAAGGGTTGAAGGTTGTTATCAGAATGTCAACGCTTCAAGGTTTAATTATACTTGTGGATTTGGTTATAATCAAACAGTTCTTGATTAAGTATTAATTTTGGTTTGAAAGTCAAAATTATTTTGAACCCAAAAAGAAACAGGCCCAATATTGTGGTTTTAGGACCATATGAAGTCTTAACTTGTATTGGGTTTTTAAGTTCATGTATGATTGTATGAAGTATGAAGTATGAAATATGGAACGTTCAGCTTTATTTTCACGAGACAAAATGGGTTACTTATCAGGCCCAAAAAGGTATTTTTCTAGCCCGGACCGGTCTTAGATTCATCTTGGTTTGGGTTTTTTAAGTTCCTGATGGATCTTCTTCTACCAAGAATATAATGTTGTTACTTTAACAGGCCCAAATAGGTCTTTTTTTAAGCATTTATGACTTAGGTCCGTTTGGTTCATGGAATTCATGAATAGCAAATTTTGTTTGGTTGATAAACATGGAATTGGAATCTATGAATAAAAAATATTTTCATTTATTGTCGCATATACAAAACGAAGAACATGAAGAACCCAAACACTATACTTTCGTTTTCACAATTACGAGAAGGAAGAATAAATAATCGATGTACCAAAATCAATTAAACACAAGAAATAGCAATCCAGATGGAGAAGAAACAAAAATCAATTCACAATCAACCACCGAATACGACCCTCTTCCTGACGATTTCTTCAATCTCGACGAACTCGACATCCTTGCTTTGAAATTACTACGACAATAAATTTGGAAAAAACACTTGAATAGAATCTTGTTATTTTATATAAAGGGACACATTAGAAAATTTTTCGTCTTTCTTCAAACGAATGGTATAATCACAAAGTGTTAGATCTAACGATGTTAGTTATAACGGAGTGGAATAATTGAGTTCTCAAAGTAATAAGCGTTATGGCTTGGAGTGTAAATCATGATCTAATTGCACAAGGGCTAAACTTGGTGAAGAGACGTATAAACTTGACATGATGCTATGTCAGCTATGTAATAATGTAAGAGTAATCGGAGTGGACAAAGATTTGGTGTGTGTGGTGCCTGACAGCGCCGTGGTCAAAGAAATTTTCCACTCCTTAATTGAGTGGTTGAAAGTTGTGTGTGGATTACTCCACATCCAATTTCAGCGTAGTAGGTAAATAAAGGATATTTTCTTTTTTCTTTTTTTCAATTCTTAATTTTTGATTGCTAGTGAGTATTATTTGGGTTCTATAGTTTGGTGTGATTGAGAGTGGTAGAAAGTGACACTACGGGGCTAAGTGGTGGGTTAAGTGTTGAAAGAAAAAAACTAACGTGACGATGTGGTGGGTGTGATAATGTGTGATCATACCGTTTACTCTAATGGGAACATTGGAGCATATTATTGTTACTTGTCCTTCGTATGTGTATTAGAGGAAAACTTTAGCTTGTTGGAAGTTTTCTAACCCTCTTATATTTTGTTTGAAAAAAAAGTATGTTAGACCTTTCTTTCGATCTAAAGCTCAATCTAAGAAAAGATTTTGACATGGTTAAAAAAAATGTAACACTACCATTTACTCTTTTAGGAGTTTCAACCCACCACTCTCACGGCAACATAGAGACTAGAGGATGTAATTTGTATAACCCAAGGTTCAAGGGCATTTGTCACTATTTGATCCCTAGACCTCTACTATAAATTTTATATCCCGAACCACTTGACTTTTAATGTAGTATGTATGATTGTGATGTGGTCTTTTTGGAGATAGATAAACGAGATTAATGTTTTTGCATTGGTAGTGGAGAACGAACAATTTATCATGGATACTCCATCAACATTGCTTCTTTGAACCAAACTGATACAAGAAACGAGTTTATAATCCGATTGTACTTTTCTTAGTCTAAAATGTGGAGACGGTATAGAGAGAAGTATTCAAATGGGTGTACTTCATACCTTCATTTTGAGAGGATGTTTCGTGCACACGATTTCGGATGATGTTATCTAAATACCTCTCATGACAAGTCTCATCCCTATTGAGTGTAACAATCCACTCCAATACTACATGTCTACATGATAAAAAAGACAGCTTTATGTTCACAAGTCGATCATCTTACTATTCTTCAGGGGCCAGTAATGAAAAGTGAAAACCTCCTAAACCCTACCCCTTTTATCCTTTACTCCTTCCTCAAACTAGGGTTTTGCATTAGAAATTCGGTCACTTCATGGCTCTAATTGAACGCCAAAACCTCATCAAGACACACAACTTGAACTTTTTCTCAAGCGATGAATACGAATTAGCAATCAATCAGTCGATTCAGAGCCTTTTAGATTCACTTAAAAACCCTACACCTAATTTATCCGTTTTTACTTCGAAATTTCTCGAATTAATGCAAGCCAAGGCCAATCCACCTCTCGAGACTATCTGGGTTTTATCGGGTTTAACTTTCGGAACCGACAGCTCCCGAGATGATAATATATTGGATCAAGTATTAGCTGTGAAAGATCTTTTTCAATCTACAACAGCTTGTTCGGCTTCGTGTAGTCCTTCGATTTCTATCGCCTTAATTGCACCTGTCATTTTTAAATTGTATAGACTAGTCATCAATTCGAAGAGGGAAAAAGTGGATTTGAAGCGAGGAAAGAAAGCGAGGAGAGAAATTAAATCATTTCTCGATGGGATTTTAGGGTATATTAATGTTTGTTGTGAGGGTTCAAACGAAAATGAGGATTCTGGGTTTATTAGACCGTTAGTCGATCTGGTTTCCATTTGGGTACATAATGAAGGAACTGTAAATGGATTGAAGCAGTTTTTCCCACTTTTGAGTGATGAGATTATAGATTGGGTTACTGAGGAAAATAGTGGTGGTGTTAGGTTGCTGGCTAGTGCTGTGATTGTGGAGGCATTTTTGTTGAAATTGTGTTTGATATTTAATGAGGGGAGTTCAAAACAGGAGGTGCAGAATGAGTTGAGGGTTTGGGCTGTTTGTTCCATAACTGGGTTTCGAAACTTTTATTTCTTTGGTAAAAATCAATAAGCTTTTTCTCTTACAGTTTTATATATCCTTCTTCTTACTTGCTAAGTATATATCATGTAACATTTGACTGTATGATCAATTTTGCAAAACAAAAGATCCAGCTTGATGATAAAAGAATGTTTGATTATTAAAATTCCCATGACTTGTATGATCAATTCATTTCTCTTATACTGTGCCTATGTGGTTTCAGATATGCTTGTTAAGCTGCTGCTGGAACCAAATTTGACTGTGATGTCCCTACTGGTTAGTCAATTTTTATTTTTTATATTTATTTGTTACTATTTTCTTTGTTGGTATTATACTTTGTTACAACCAAAGTTAGCATTTTTTAGTGTTTTATTCATAGATAACATGAGCATACTTGTGGTTTGGTCTACAGAGTTCCGAAGAGGAATCATTTTTGAGGAAAGTATTGTATGATGTTATATTACCTGACTATTCATTCCTCCATCTTGACAAAATAGACCATATTCCAAATAACCACATAAAGAACAATTGTTTGGCTAGACTTATGGTGGCCCATGAAGCCATTGAGTTATTTAGGTATGCAAGTCTTATTAACTTCTTCAATATACAAACAAACTTCTATATCAAATTTCTTATGAGTGTATATTCGGTTGTAGGAAAAACAACGATCATACAAAAGCCATTTCTTACATAAATGCGTTCTCGAGTTCCCATTTACCCACACTTATTACTAAATTGGTTACAAATGAGCTTGGCACTCGTGGAAACGCAAGTCAGCCTAAGGGATCATCTCCTATGACATTTCTAAGTAAGTGATACCAATTTTTTTCTTTTATTTTAATTCAAAATTTTCCATTTTCATTTACTATGGTGTTAACTTGGAGTATCATGAGTGTGTTTTGAATTGTTGTAAGTTTAAGAGTTGAGCCTGTTGGTAATAATAAGTGTCCACTTGGTTTAGGTTTCTAAAGGAACACAAAAACATATTCTTGCGTTAATCGGTGGATTCACGTGTTGAAACTTGATACTACTTGTTTAAAATGAACTTGGAAGTCATCATTTTGCAAAAATGAAAAGTTGACACTCGATGTATTCCAAAAATAATGCAGTATTTAGCTTGGTGAGTAGGTGGATAAATTACAGCTGTTAAAGGACTGTATAATGGATGCTTGTGGACGGTAATCCATAATCAAAGTCACTAGTTTCATTTAACTATTGTTAATGATCAAAAATGTAAATTGGGATTAGACGATAGAAATTTATAAAACTGGAAAAGTTGCAGATATGTTGGTGGCTAATTGAAAGGGTGAACAATTTTGGATAAAGAAAATGTCAAGTGCGACGTTTGTTTTTGTATTTACATATTAGGTCGATTGCTCATGGGAGACTTGGTGTTTTTTTGGCACATTTTAGTTTTTACTGGAATATATGTCCATTCAGCTGTTCGAAAGAAAAGTCATGTACTCTTGTTTAAAAAGTCAATCACCTCTCTTTTACTTTTATTTAAAACGCAGATGCACTGTTCTTCTGTTTTGATGAACAATGAATCAATCATAAGCCTTAAGGATCTATGGTTATGTGAAATGTCATTATGACAAATACTTTTTAAGCACAGTACTGTTTGTAAATCATGTTACAGTGTTGACCTATCTGAGACTATTTTTTTCAGAGTGGATCCTTGACCTTGAGGACCAAGGTTTAATTTTAAGCAATGGTTTCATGTCAAAACATCGGGCAAGATTAGTCAGTTACATTTCAAGTTCAGCTCTTGACCAATCATCATACAAGCTAGATGCAGGGAAAACAGATGATGATCTAGTGTTTTTTATTGATAATAAGGGGAACGAAGAAGATGATTCTATGAATGATATTTTCGTTGCCGCTGCCCGATCTATACATTCTGATGCAAATGAAAACAGGAAGAAACGAAAAGAAACAAGTGTTAAAAAGAAAGATCAAGTCAAGTTTCAAAGGTACAATGTTGTGGACCATTCGGGTTCAAGATCTGGCAAAAGGACAGCCTTGTTAAACAAAGATGATTCAACCAGTGAGAGCGAAGTGGAAGATCCCGACTCTGATGAAGATATAGAGTAAAGGATGTTCGACTGGATCTTGAGGATCGCTATTTGATGCCCCTTTCAATCAATGAATTTATAATCTGTGACCTTTTTTTTGGTTGAGCTACAAGTGGAGTTCGAGGTGCATGTTTAACTTTTTAATCTATATGTATACTACGTTATAAGGTATTTAACCTTTTCTTTTTTAAATTTTTTAAGGCTACTTTATTTTTTAAGTAGTTCTGCGGTTTTATGCCTAAGATACAAGCACTTGGAGGCTTAGAGCAATAGTCTAATCAATTATTTTCTTAACTATCTTAACTAATTTATGCAATTGTTGTTTTAGGGGTTGTTTGTTAACGTAGGGACGATTTAGCACCGGATGGTTTTTGTTCCGAATGATTTAAAGGCTTTGTATAAAATGACTTTTGAATAGAAAACATTGTTTAATAATACATCTCAATGACTATTCTGAATAACATAAAATTACCATATTATCCTATCGTAGAGAAATCAAAGATAAAAACAAAACAAATGATAAAAGAACAAATTTGACATATTCACTATTAAACCAAAACATCGAACAAATGAAACCCAGTCTTTCAAATTAAACCTAATATTTTCATCTTTAAATTAAACCATTAAACCCAACGGCTCATCGTCCAAATTCAACCAACTCCAATAATTCATCGTTCAATTACCTAACAAGCCAACATATCATCTGGAGCATAAACGTGCTTAAGCCGGAAAATTTTACGTTGCTTACTTGCGATGGGATACCAAGCGAAAAGTGGTTCCGGTGGCCATGAAAGAGGGATAACAGCAAAAAGGGGGCAGAGAAGCTTGTGGCCAACAAACTAGAGGCATCGTATGAATCGAGGGAGAGCTCGCCGCATGGTGATGGTCCACCATGAAATTTGCTCAACGAGAAGTTTGCCGGAGATGGATTACATAGAGAGAGATCTAGTAAATAGGAAGAACAAACTTTGCTAAATAGGAAGATGGGAGTATTTAGGTAAATGATCAATCGCTGAATCATTTTGCTTGTCTAATGAAGAGGAATCGGTTAGAGCTTCTTTTAGATTCAGAGCCTTGTTTTTGTAATTTCAAACACACTTGATGCTTACCGATTCAACACCTAGTGTTGAGTGGTTTTATTAAGAGGCTAACAAACACACCCTTAGTAAATCTTTAAACATGACAAACAACTATTTAACTTAACTAATTTTGGTTAAATCACTTACATTCATACAAAGATTAGATTATCTTTCTCTTTAATTATTTAAGGAGAATGATATCTACAGCCTTAAGGACTGTGGATAAGAATAAAAAAAGTAATTTTAGTTTTTAATAAATAATAAATTTTTTCTTAAAATTATTGTTTTTCAATAAGTATTTTAATAACTAATAAAAGAGTTGATTGAGAAAAAGAAAATTGAAAATGGAGAAAGAAAATGCATATGTTGTCGAACATATTCCACTTCCTGACATCGCATTTTACACATACCATACCTTATATTTTTTAAATTGAACAAGTTGTCGAGCACAAACTAATGTCATCATCGCCGCATTGCGTGCGTACAATGCTATATAAATAAAAGATTAACATGCATCAGACTTATTGAACAATTTTAATCCTTCATTTAACAAAATGAATGTTTAATCTTAATCATCTATTTAAACAAAACTGGAATTTCAATTTTGACTTTTCTTGATCAAAACTGAATAAAAATTATTTGAGGAATTTCTAAATTTTAAAATATCATATTTGTTCATCCTAATTTACAAATATCATATTTACCATTTATAACATTTTAAATATAATATTAAGCCAAATTCTTAATTTTATTTTTTCAAATATTTTATAATCATTTTAATTATAATCATTAAATAATTGACCTTTTTTTCTAATTGTAACAATTTATCAATAACTTGTACAAGAAATACAATCATGTCTATTTATGTCATTATACTATATTTCTGTTGTCACGTTTGCCCTCAACATCACGTCAACGTTTTCACCGACGGGCTGAGTGTTGACGTCGCTCGTCCCATTTTAAATTTTTTTATTTTATTCGTGTTTTATAATTATTTAATAATTTTTTTATTATGTTTAATATTTATTATTTTTTAAATCAACTCATGTATCACAGACATTTAATCTAGTTTGTTTCAAAAGGGGTAAAAAAAACTAAGTGGATATTTGGTTCATGTGCCAGTTTCAAAAAAACACCGTCGTGGGTGATCTAAGTAACTTGGGAGAAAGTGACGCAAAATAAATCGTTAAATAAACCCACAGCCTATTACACCGATTTATCCGTTCTACGTAATCCTAATTACTGTGAGTGAGTGAAAGAGGATCTGCTAATTAAGAAGAGAATATTTTTCTCTTTTTAATTATCGTTTTTTTATGTAAGCCATTAAAAATATTACCAGCTTTTTTGTAATCGGTGATTTAAGGAGAGGTTTTAGAGAGAGCAAAAAATAATAATAATAATAAATTAAATTAAATTAATAAATGGCGGTAGATGGTCGGCATTCAGGGCGGGAATCAACATATTCCGTTGTCGTTGATATGGTATGATCTATCTCCACAGAAAGGTATGGTTTCTTGACTTTCTAATTCAATACGTATGTATTATCATGGATTTGCTGAACCATTTCGATTTGTTTTTTCGATACCTAATTGGAATATTTAGTTGGCAATGTCTGATATTTTTCATGATTTTAGCTGATTTCTTAGATACTGATTGGGGTTACCGTCGTTTTCCTTAGATTTTGCCTTTTGATTCTGTAAGTTCTTGATACTTAAACCATGGATTTGTTGAACAGTTTGGATTTGAGATCACTTTTTTTAATACCTACTTTCAGTTTTTGGAATATTTAGTTGACATGTTATTTTCGTTTCATCTTCTTGTGTAATTTTTGTGGATTTATTAGTTACACACCGAGGCTACGGTCGTTTTCCCCAAATACAAGTTAATCTTGATGATGTAAATTCTGTGAGTAATTGAATGCACTTTAGGGTTGCCTTTTAGTTTCCTCCGACAGTGGTTCTCACCATCCCCAACAGCTGTTCCAAATTAGTGTTTAATTTTAGGTATTTCATTGTTAATTGTTTATTGTTTATTTTAGGGTGTTGTGCTTTTGGAGTTCGAATTCTATGGCCAAGGCTGTGTTTAATCTGTGTTTTAATGTTAGGGTTTTGATTGTTCCCTGTTAGCAAAAACAAACAGCAAGTATGTATTCTACCACCTGTGGTCAAACAGAGGTGGTATTCAGATTCTGAAGAGTGAACCACTTAAGAAATAGACAACACCATGTTAAGTTTCTTTTGGATTTGCTGAATACACATTTGCATAATTTGTTTATGTGTACATCTGATTCTCTCTGAATATAATTTTTCTCTCAAGGATTCCTCGGTCATAAGAAACAAGTCATTGTCAAGTGTCAACTGAGGCAAGCTGAACAAAATCCATTCATTTTTGGAGAATAGTGCAGTTAATTATCAAACCCCAACACTACCCCTTTAATCACAGGTACCAAAAAACTCAACAAAAACATGGACATGCCTAACCTGCACAAATGAGTCAAACGGGTTGGTGGGTTAAACATGTTGCAAATGTGTTAGTCAGGTAAACAGTTAACAATTGGGTCCTAAACGTGTTGGCGGGTTGACTTTATATATCTTTTATTTCTAAAATTTTAAATGGATTGGTGGCTGGACACTTATATTTACTTCCCATCTCGAATGAGGCCCATTTAATGGACACAGTACACGAGTCAACCCGTTTATGACCTGAACCTGTTTAGACCACAAAGACCCACATATTCCGTGTCAGGTTTATGTCATGTTTCGTGTAGTGTTGATAATTGCCACTTCTAGCTTGCATACTCTATAAACTCTATCTTGAATTGCAATAAATGATTTTTTTAAATTCTGTCATTTGTGGTACAATTTTGCCTTTTTGCTTTCCAAGTCCTTGCATGGACAAAGTTTAGTTGGCAATGAGTAATTTCTTCACCAACCACTATAAGTTATTGAAATATTTTAGTTGACAATGTTTAATATTTTCATATTTGCTTTTGCTTATTGATTTATGTAATACCCATTTGACTCTCACTTTTACTGTTTTGTTAATTTTACTTGTGATATTTCTTTGGTAGTTGGGTGATTCAGTTGGAAAAATTGTTGATTACCTTTTCTTACAGTTTCTAGCAGTACTGGGTTAATTGAGGTTAGTAGTTCTCACAGTTCAGTTTTCTTGTTCTTTTTTTCATTTTATATTGGGTTTTGGCAAGTCCAATATGGGTTTGACTCATTTTTCACAGCGATGAGCCTGACTCCTTTTGGAATTAGATGGGTATTTTTTTTACAATTCTTTTCATTAACGGATATCTAGTCTAAGCTCAATCTTTTTATAGCTGTAACACCGTGCTTTCGAGAACCAAATTTTTCTTTTTAAAAGCTTATTTATCATTTTCATTTAAAATCACGCAGCG
>JAUEJL010111908.1:0-12458 GCA_032274825.1 Drosophyllum lusitanicum | reverse complement strand
CACCCATGAATTCCTTACATGCACCTTGTCACACCCAATCCCCCACGCTCTTCATCCATGAATTCCACTTACCAATTGAACGGCTAAGATTGGTTTCATGGTTCTCACTTTAATATTGGTTATATATATATATGTATATGTATATATATATATATATATATGTGTGTGTGTGTATATATATATATATATTGAAAGGATCATTTGAGAACCGTTTTTATTACGAGTTCCGAGAGTACTATTTGTAACCGCCATTAATGCTCATTAATAGGGGCATTTTGGTCTTTTATATAATTTTCCAACTGTGAATTGCATCCGGGTAAGTTGTTATTAAAGATCGTACATTGATTTTCCTGAAATACCCCTCATTAACGCATCATTAATGAACCATTAATGTATCAATAATGAGCCGTCATTTTTATTGACCATTTATTTTAATCAAGGACCAAGATTAATTCTCACGATACTTACAATAAAAACGGTTCTCAAATGAACATGATTGCTTACTAATTTACCATGTTGTATAATAATTGAACTAAATTCGAATTTGGTTTATGTGTCGAACTTTTTCACACTTTTGGTGTTGCGTGTGTATTTGTAAACAATGACCAACCAACCACTTCTAAATTATAATACGACGTTCCAATTAATATCAGTTTTAAGCCGACTGAATTTGCATCATATGAATTATATATAATTATTGCCGGACGGGGAGTGGGTAAAAGACTTTTAGTAACCGTTAGATCAAATACAAAATAAATCTCAACCACATAAATTACATATTGAATTAGTCAACTACACATGTTTCATGTTTAACTTATTTCTGCACCTTTCTTTTGTAGTTTCTTTTTTCTTTTTTTTAGTTCCACCCTTTTAGATCTGTTATAGTTATTTACGCATAACATCCTATCCTTTAAATTTTAAATTCTACATACATGTTTGTATACATAATAACATAAAGCAGATCAACTTTAAGTTTGACAACTACATTACATGTGGAAGTTGTTTCCATGTTTTATCTCCACATTTCTCAAGCTAAACCATTTTTAAACGACAGAACATATACCTTTTATCAAAGGATTTATTGTATAGTAGCATGAGGTGTATTAAGTGTATCACACAGTTATGAGTTCAAGTCTCGTAGTAAACACAATGTATAAATTTAAGAGTATAATTAGAGTTAACAATTATGTGGCATAACAAACACCTTCTACTAAACTTATGAAACACTTTTTATTCTTATGTAAGTAACATCTATTCGGTAACTTTAAAAGCTAAACTTATCTATTTCTTCAAAGGCAGCGGATCTAGAGCCTCGGTAAAACCACATTTTATCATTACTACACAAAACCACATGCTCAGTTTTAAAAATATTATAAAAGAATTACTCTTCATTTTGTAAAAGTGTATTTAATAACAATTTCATAAAATAAGTTCATAACAAAATTCAATATAGATTTGTGTTTTTTTTACACGATAAAACTTTCGAAGAATTAGGCTCATTGCAGGTCGATAAGGAATTGGTGAAGTTAATGATAATTACAATATTTAAAATGAAGGTGGAAATTGCTGATGTTTATATGAACTCATGTTGTTATGATTTGTTAAATAATAATCGCAATATTAAAATTTTACAATTCATGTAAAACAGCCTAATTATTTACATGAAATGCATCTAATACTAAATAATGTTTGCTAAAGATGATGATTAAACAATCTAATTATTTAATAGATTTGGCACGTTTTAAAACTAACTAAATGGTCAATCACATGTTTAAGCGAAGCCCAAAATGCTAGGCCTGTCTCTTCACAGAATTTTAATATGTTTTTGCTGTTATTTTAGAATAAAATATGCATAATGTAATTTTTTCAAAATAATCGTATCCAAAACCCTAGTACAAGTTATAAATCGAATCCAAATACAAACACGTAAATAAAATATAACACATGGGTCATCACTGAAAGGGTATAGGCTAAGATCGATGTTCAATGGAACCATACATAGACAAAGCCGAAAGAGTTACTATTTAGAGCACGATGTCGGCAATGGTGGTGGGTATGCCACGGGGGCTGGTGGTTGTTGTACGGTGTAGTGTTAGTATTGTGTGGAGAGGAAAGTTCAAGTGTTTGGTTTTATAAACAAGAAACTAATGCATGATATTGGGAAAATGGTTTTAGAAAGCCTGTGCATGTTTAAGTGTAAAACAAAATATTTTATTTAATGATGGTGTAAAAAAATGATGCATAGGGTTTGAGATAGTTGAGAATCTATAATTATAAAGCTATTGTTAACGTTATGAAAAAGCCTCCTCATTTTATTTATTTAACAAATAATTCATATTTTAATATATTTGCATCAAATCAGTTACCACATGCAACTAAGTACACAATTTAGTTAATTTTTGTATTTAAATTTCGTATCCAGAAAACATATTTAGTGACATAAAACTTACAAAAAAATTGTGAAGCATAATGCTAAACTGATTATTAATAATCACCCATGTAAATTTATAATAAGATATTTCTTTTTCTTTATCTAATGTACCGGAAACGATCACAAAAACTACGATCCAATAACTCATCATTCCAATGAAAACTACAATCCAAATAGAAACACTAACAAAATGCAAATCATATATCGAATTGTATGCCTCAGTCAGGTATGACTAATAATTCTCGATTCGACCACATTCCACATTCGCACCTTCAAATCTACAAGTTTGTGGCGATATTACTAATATTTGTGTTACCACTACCCAAATTCGTACTGCACTGCCACCCAATGCACTTTCTTTGCATTTGAGCTATATTCAAACTTCTTGTGTTAAAGGACATCATCGTTGTCCACTTTTAAGTGCACAACCCGTCATCATAAATGACTAAACAGTAATATAACTATTGTACCAACACGACTTATGGTTAGACCTTCGTCCTTATCCTAGGTGTCGCACCATTAGACAAATTATTGAACATTCAAGTGAAGATTTTGAACATATTCCATATCTTTTAAACATATTAAATGAAGATCGAAATACCAGCATTAGATTAGTAAGCTTTTACTTATAAGTTAGTTACCTATGATTACTTGGAAAAGTGACTCATATAGTTAAATATTGATGCTCTAGATTTGACCCTTTTTTACATGCATCCTGTAAAATAATTTATCTTAGTTTTTTGGTTTTTGGATATTGAGCTTTTTTATTTCTTGTGTGTATTCAATATCATTTTATCTATTTGAAACATACTTTGCTTTTTATAAGAAATTTTATCTATTTTTATAGTTCTTTAGTTTTAATTTATAGGATTTAGTTCAAAAAAATGTATCAAAGTTGTCATGTTTTGATATTGTATGTATTGGACTTAATAAATTTATATTGTGTGTATCAAACTTTTAATTTGTCGCTATTGTGTGTATTAAACTTTCTATTTTTTGTAATAAACGAGTATGTTTTTTATTTTTTTATGTAACCAAAATACATACAATAGCAACAAATTAATAGTTTGATACACAATATAAAATTTTTAAGTTTGATACACATAATAGCCAAACGTGACATTTTGGATACATTTTAGCGAACTAAACCCTAATTTATAACTACATGTTATAAGAGAAGTTTTCAAAATTTTATATCTTTTTCCAAAAGACTATGTTCAAAAGGGAAAATATTAAATAAATAAGTTTTTTTAATATACCCGAGCACTGCACGGGTATTATACTAGTTATTTATTGGTCATTGTGGATACAAAATATATTTTAAATTAAAAAAAACTTACGAGTATGTAAACTAAGGTCGTTTTTATATCATGAAAATTATAATGGTGTAATAATGTAAATTGCCAAAAATTCCTCTCAAGTAGCTTAATATGATCTTGAATGGTAACGTAAGAACTAAGAAGTATGTTCGTAAAAATTCAGAAAATGACATAAAAACAATAAAATTTTAAATTATACTAAAAAACAAATGTATCTAATTTTTTGTAGATAAATCTATTAGATGCATTATATTTTTGTAGCCTTTAAATCAACCTTGACCTTGCCTTTAATCTTGAATAAGATACGTTTCTTTTTTTTTTAACGGCTCCTAATCTACTCCAAATTTGTTCACGGGATTCAAACCCATGACGTTAAGCTATGAGCAACACCAAACCTAAACTACCCCAATACCATTAGGCTATAAGCCTTGGGTAAGCTACATAGTGTTTAGTACGAAAGAATGAAGACAGGGAATGAAATAGGTCCTTTCGATGTAATAAAAAATAGTGTTTGTTAATAATATAGAAATGTAATGGACCTTTCATATACAAAGAACGTATTTTAAGATTAGGTAAATTGCATGAAAATGCAATAAACTTTGTCTTAATTATCATTGTATACAACCAACTTTAAATTTTTAAAAATAATACAATTAACTTTCATAATCTTTTCATTCTATGCAAACAACTTTTTTATGTATCTGTTGTTTAGTTACCATTGTACACAATGAACTTTACCATAACTTCCATAGTATACAATAAATTGCATACAATGTGAGGATTATGAAAGTTGGTTGTATTATTTTTTTAAAAATAAAGTTGATTTTATATAATGATAACTAAGACAAAGTTCATTGTATTTTAATGCAATTTGTCCTTTTAAGATTTTCCATCTAATTAATGGGGGATGTGTGTTTTTTCTCATTCCTACAAGCAATAGAATGAGATTTTACAATCTAAACTAGTTTTAATTTTTAACTTTTCTAACATTAATTTCTTAAAATATTATACTTTAATAAAAATAGCTTTTTTATGTTTTAGAAAATATGCTAAAAAGATATTTATTAGACTACCAACAAGGCAAGGCAGTATCCCACCAGCCTTCATGCAAAATCCCCGTTGTCAGTTGTCACTCAAGCTATCACGCGCGAAGTTGCCCCTTATTATGAATGGGAACACCGACCAGGTTTCAAAACAGTCTGAAAAAGGAGATAATTTATACATAATTTTTTGCTATCCATAAGAAAAAGCAATTGCTTTGACAACAAACCCCTTATACATTTGAATGAGAATAGTAACTCACAAGTTTGTAAGAATAAAAATGTCTTGATTGTTGTATACGACAAAAGATTATTGTGTACAAGAAAATACACTTTTAAACTTTAGATATTTCTATTTTTGTAATTTTATTTTAATTATATATTTGCTTGATGCATTATTTTTCAACATTAATACTTGTTATTTATTTAAATAAGAATGAATAGTGAAAGGCAAAAAGAAAAGGAAAAAGGAGTGAAAGGGGAAGTTGCAAGCTTTGAGTAATTGAGATGTAAAAATAATGTATGTAAGAAAAAATAAAAGTGAAATAGTGGAGAGTCATATTTGATCTTGTAGATTTGTCAGACTTTGAAGCAATGACCCTTTCATCAGACACAAGCCCTGCTGCATATGATGAGAATTTTCATGTTTTCAACCCTAAAAACACACCCAAGCGGTCCTCAAGCATCCATCACTTGTTCATCACCTCATCTTCCAAGATTTGTTCAAACCAACACAACTCAAACATTGCTATCATCTTTTTTCAACTTTCTATAACAAAAGGTATCTGTAAGAATTTGTAACTTAACCATGGATGAATCCATCTGAATACCTCTTCATAATCAACTTTTTAATTGGTCATCCTTATAAGGTTTGAAACCACAACCAAACATGGCTTCAGATTACCGATATCCACCTAAAGAACCAAATCTACAACTAAAAAGTCTCAAGATACCAAATCATTCATCCCCAGTGTCGTTAATGAGGTTAAGATACCAAATCCCAGACGAGAAATGAAAATTACTCTAGAATCTTAATTCTAGGAACAACGTCAAGAACAAAGAGCAGATATCTATACCAAGTGAACACCAGCAAACATATGGAGTGAACAGTTAAAATTTATGATACATCCCTGAAATATTTGCTATCTCATGCTTTCTCTAAATACAACCCTAAATAGCCTCTACTCGTGTACAATTTTCAAGATTGTTTTATTAAATTTCCCATCAAAATTCAAAACTATACCTATCAATTCATCATCACCATATTAATTGGAGGGTTACAACCTTTGAGGGTAGGATTTTAAGTTTCTTTACAGATACTATTGTGTTACTTGTTTGATAGTGCATCAACAGTTTGTTGACAAAGACATGCACACACCTGATACTCGAATTTCTTATATTATAAATATTTATTTATTTGTTTTAAATTTCTCTAAAATCAGAGTTCAAACTGAACTTTGAGAAATCTGGGTCAGGTATGAGTGGTCAAGCATTTGACAAAAAAAAGCTCAAGCATGAATAATTATTTAGCACAATTCCATACTCAAGCCAGATCCAAGTAACGTTCGTGCTAATTTGAATCTTTACTAGGTTGAATACGAGTCGTAAGATAAATTAGTACTGACAGAAGGTAAACTATTAGTAGGTGAACAAGCCTTTCAGCCGGCATTAGGCATCAGAACATAAATTAGCCAATGCATTCTTTTGACATTGGGACATTAAGCATGTTGAAGATTACATTTAACCAACATTCAGTCTGTTTTAACAGGCAGGATTCGGTTAACTTAGGTAACTATATACGTAATAATGCATCTGAGGGATGCTTTACTTACAGAATACAACACCGCAGCACTAGTCCCTTTGGGTCCACCCTCCCCTCGTCATTTCCTGCAACGATGGAAGAAAAGAAAATTTAAAGCACAAAATCTTTTTACATTACAATTTTGTATCTAGAAAATGACACAAATTTTAACCAGTCAAGAGGACATAATTCTGCAGGATGATATCTCATCCATTTTACATTGGTAATTCCTTACAAAACGACTAATTTTCACGTATGTGAATGACTAAAAATTCACAAGATATAATAAGAATCTTATCTTTTAAGATTAGAAAGTTACCAAACACTTTATAGATAGTGACTGAGTCAATCAGATAGCCAACAAAATTGCTTGCATCGATAACCCAACCATTTAGATGTTCATGCTTCTAGTGGACAAACGCATGTGCAGGTTACATGCTTAAGGAATAAAGCACATTAGAGCTTTATTGATGGCTACTTGAACGTGCGTTTGTTTTATGCTAACAGACAAGAAGAGTGAGGTGACAATTCATGACTCCTATATCTCAAATCAAGTCTGCCACGTCAATTTCTTTGATTAGGATGCATTTTAAGGTTTTAGCAGTAAACAAAAAAAGATGGTAATGCTGGAAAGTAGAGATGCTCATTGTATGGGAAAAGATTCGACTTTTCCTCTTAAGTGGTCAAAGACTCAAAGCTATGCAAAAGAAGCATCAGTGATAGTGTTTTTGTGGAAAAAGATTTGACCTTCATTTTTGCAGGTGGTCATATCATATCATATTGCAGTTGTTGGCTATCCTAAAATAGAGGAATGAGGCGATGGTTCTTGACACTTAGCATGTCAATGTCAAGCATGCTATTTCTCATCTCCGTTTCTTCTATTGCCAAACGCGTTGTAAGCTTAGGGTTTATGGTTTCATTGTTCTATCGAAAATGGCTTTGTAAATACACAGCAGGCACCATCTAGAAAATGCTTTGTTGGGTTAGTAATCAAAGCTATATAAGGATGCCAGTGTGCCACAGACAAGAAGACATGCAATGTTGCAAAGTCGTTGGAGATACTTATGGCTTTGGAGACTAGAAATATGAAGATGTTTTTAAGGACAAGACAGGGTAAGCAGGAAAATGTCAGATGGTTATAATTTAGGTTTGACTTTTGCCTTGTTTAGCTCTAATGGTTTTTCCTAAAACATGAGGAATCTATAACCCTAGAAGCTAGCCGTGTTTGATGGCTTATTCCCTTCCCTAAGAATTTATTTTCTTTTTTCGCATAACAGTAGAGAAGAACTAAAAATAACAGATATTGCCATTCATCCAGCCTGTTCCCGGTTATGTATTATTATACACATAAGATCTATACGAGAACTAAAAGTTTCTTCATTTGGCTCCTTTATTTCTCTCGTGTATTAATACATTTTGAATTGAAAATCTAAAAGGTAAATGAGATTCATTCACTTCATGCTAATCGTTGACCACATTACCTCATGAGCAAATTTGAAAAGCTATGAAGATAGCATACATAAAGAATATCCACAGCACAATATGTTCTTTTTTCTCTTTCCCTTATCGAGGATATAAAGCAAAAACAGGGATGCAAAATACTTGAGACGAATATGAACGCACCTTCAGGAGGCTGTGCAAGTTTTCTGTTTTGTGGGGAAGTCATTTCTTTCTTGAGCTGAGTCAATATGTCCTCCATTGTGTACTCTCTTTGCCAATCAGCAAGCATGGGGAAAAGATATGGTTCAACCTGCAAAATTAACATCATTGTCAGGTTATTTACAGACAGATCAGGTTGTATTGAAGCTTCATCAAGGAGAATAGTACACACCACACCCGTCTCCTGATTCACACAACTCATGTTTATGCGTGATTGAAATTTCACACTTGGTGGTTTTTCTGGATACTCGTGACCGCAAAATAGTTTCAGCTGATAGATGCGCCCTTCGTGAACAGTCTGAAATGCAACAGACAATTAGATTAATCGAATATAACAGTATATTTATGATTTTATGAGCATTGGCGTTAATTAGATTTAACAGTTCATTATGACCAGCTGAGCACATCCTACCCCAAAAGTTAGAAAAAAAAAGCTACAAACAGTGAACTATGTATTTATAGGAAATGTAAAGATTACGAAATTGACACTTGATATTTAACAAGATATGAAAAAAGTTAAGATAACCGAAAAAAAGATCTAGAGAAAACTAACATTTGAAGGACCAATAATAGTTCCTGTCCACGATTGCATGTATACATCATCAGCATCATCCATCCCATAGCTGACAGTTCCATCACCAATTCCCTTTTCTCCTCTTTCCAGCTCTTCTAGTAATCTAAAGCTCCTTGGAACTAAATTGAATATAATTTTACGTTAAACATCATGATCAGGTGAAGAACAACCAATTAACAACTTATAAGAATAACTGCACACTTTGTACATTATCTAATAAATTGAATGCAGATACTATCCATATGTTAACCTGCAAGTCTGCACAATCATGCCAAATATTAATACAAACATCCATCCCATGAACATGGAATTTGAAATGCAATAGTAAGCATGAAATGTTTGGTTGTGAAGAGATGGTAACAGTTCAGAGGATAAAGTAAGGCCTGAATGTCTTAGATAGGAGTATCGCATTGCAGCACCAGGAGCCAAGATAACTGCAGGTTAAATAGTATCAAGCTTATGCTAAGAGTTATGTTTATTTGATGGAAAAGTATATTCATCGGGTGGTTGTAGATTGTTAAAAGTCTGATGTCACACAAAGGCCAAGTTTAAAGTCTAAAAGAATTAGGGACTCCAAACATTATGAGGATAGAATGATACCTGCCTAATCCTTTAGATTCTAATCTTTTGCATAAATAGTCGTGAATCTTCGATTATGTCATACTTCCTATTTTCAGACATAAAATGAATGAAATTCACTCTCTGCTCAATCACAAAAAACTATTTATTTTTTTTAACAGCAAACTCATGCACCCTACACCTTTTTCCCAGTTGGGACTTGAACCCTCGATCATTTAGTTACCTTAGATAAACTTAGGACACCAATAGACCACAGGGCCTGGTTTTAATATAAAAGCTACTTCTACCATTTGCTCTTCAAGATGTTGATCAAAGACATGATCTTGACTATACCACGAAACTCCTATTATAGTTTGCATAAAACCTAATGACTCTTTCACTTTGTCATGCTTCCCAATTTTCAGGTATAAAGTTGATAAAATGCCCTCCTGCTTATTGCTTAATCACAAAAGCAACTTTGTATCTTTTGCTCTTTAAAATGTTTATCAAAGACTGATCTTTACTATGAACAAACCTCTAATTACAAAATATAAGCGCCCACAAACTCTTCCAATTGAACCCTCTAATACTGTTCCATTCTTGAAAAAATAAACAAAAAGCTAAATTCTGACTTCGGGATAGAATAGGTTACTGTTAAGGTTGAAAACAAATTCTGAATCAAACAGTTCTGACTTCTGAGAGAGAAAATGGTAACTATTTTAACCTTTATAAAATCTCTTTTAGTGGTAAACTGATACCAATATCTATATTGATGTTGTATTTGCAATGTACAACATTTATCATCAACCATCAAACAAAACCTTTTGCCTGAAACTAAGACTTTACCATCCAGCTATCAAACTGTTGAAATATAATATATGGATATAAAGTATAAACACTCAAAAAAAGTGTATATGTATCCAACTATCCATTTCATAACTAGAATCCATTCTGCAAAAAGAAAGAATTTGTTTGAAATAATCGTAACATCCTGCCAAGAATGACCAAAGATCCTCTAGCTAACCACTCACAAAAACATTCTTAAACTTGATGAATTTCAAAGAAAACTGTCAAGGTTTCCAACTATGGTACTTGACTCCTGTTGCAAGCACGGGAAGAAAAGTACACTTTTAATGATTGTGCTTTTAGGCAAAAACTGCCATGTAAACTATAGTAGTATAGTGTTTTTACATTTTGTCCAAATTTTGCAGTATGCGTAACCAATGGTGTTTTTA
Organism: Drosophyllum lusitanicum; assembly: GCA_032274825.1. NCBI lineage: Eukaryota > Viridiplantae > Streptophyta > Magnoliopsida > Caryophyllales > Drosophyllaceae > Drosophyllum > Drosophyllum lusitanicum. Next base: position 1,841 of record JAUEJL010111908.1, on the reverse strand, counting down.
GCATTTTTCTGCAGAACAACAATCTTTAGTTTGCTGGGAAGAAAAAACGAGTACTGTAGTCTAAAATCTCAATTGGCGTTGTTAATTGAACCCCCTCTGTTCACCTACTCTCTCAATTGCTTCTAATTTTAAGACATATCACCTCTTCCAGTCATGTTGTGAGACGGACAAACACTGTACAGGGGGTTCCATTAACCTAATCCAATTCCAATCACTTATTTCATTATGAGAAATTTTAAAGTGGAAGACAGGGACTATAGTCTACATTCATACACAAGAACAGCCTTGTAGATAATTACAAGTAACAAAGTTTGAATCCAACAAATATTCTCAATAATCTTATAACTCTTCACCTAAATACTTCAGTTAATAACCCTAAAATTCACTTAATTAACACATCTGAACAAATTCAAAAACCTAAAATCTTCAGGAACGACGAATTAAACTAGTTCAATGCATATACTTCCGATTGATGTCAAACAATCAATATAATCGAATCGAGGAGCAACAGCTTACGAATTCGCATAATCAAAACGGAAGATATGAACTGATTAGAAGCTTACCGATAACCGTTGATCCCTCCGACCCCATTTCTTGCTGCATTCGATGGCACGCGCTTAGGGTTTCGGTATTCGAGCTAAACCTGCAAGTTTATCAAGGACTGGTGACAGAAGCTATCTGACAAATGTCTTCGCAACGGTTTTCATTTGCCGAGTGAGACTCGAGCTTTGGCTTTCTGATTGTGCAAGTGTACATGTCTTTATGCACGTTGTACGGTATCGTAAGGCGTGTAGTTTGGAAGAAGTTGAAAGTGGGATTGGTAATAGGGATATAAAGTGCGGACAAGGGATGACAATCGATCGGATAATGTCATATCAATATTAATATCTATTTAGTTTTTCATCATCCATATACGTATCAATATTCACTTAAAATTATTTCATCCGTCCATATTCATAAGATTAGACGGGTAAATAGATATCTATTAAATATCAAAATAATTCTTTTTTCAAATAAAATATCATAAATTTACATATAATTTTATGATTTTTATTAACATAAATAAATAGTTTTTTATTAAAAAAACTACAAATCAAAATATAACTTAGTATAATTATAATCAAAGCCAAATACATAATTTGTAATCTTTAAATATAAATAAAATACTAATTTTAGTCATCTTTATTAGACAATCATATATGTTCCTTTTGATCAATTTAAATTTCAACCATCTATTAATATTGAAATTAAAGTTTGATTTTGACTTTTATAAGTCAAAGTTGTTTACTTATTTATATCTTAAATTTATTATACATAATTTAAATCTAATCTTACCAAAATTACGAATCAAATTAATTATTTTCATATTAATTGTATTTTAATCTAATCTAATCTCATTTTATTATGGTAAATTAATTTTTGAAGTTATATGATTATATATATGAAATTTTAAATTAACGTATAATAAATAATTTTGCAATCATATAATTGTAATAATAATAATCGACTCGTGTCGAAGCTTCTACCGCTAGTCTCCGTGTTGATGCCGTTTTTCATCATTTTTTTAATTCTCATATTTTTCATGTTTTATAATTATTAAATATCTTTTTATTGATGATTGATATTTATTATTTGTTTTAAACATACCCGTGGATCACACGGACATTTAATCTAGTTATATAATATTATAATTTTGAATAGGGTAAATTGCATGACAATGCAATTAAGTTTGTCTTAGTTACTATAGTTGTAACACCGCCTTTCAAAACCTTAAAATCAGATTAAATTTGAGTTTTCAAACTGCATGGGTCCGTTTGTAAGTTGAATGTTTACCTGTTTGT
>JAUEJL010111897.1:0-12458 GCA_032274825.1 Drosophyllum lusitanicum | reverse complement strand
ATGAAGAATCTGATAAAATGATAAACCCTAAGATGTTAAGAACCCTAAATCGCAACAATCAAGAACCCTAAGTCAAAGTTCAGATTTTCATTAGGGAAATCGAAACCTAAAACACATCGAAATAGATCTGAACAAAATCATGAAACCGAAACCCTAAAACAAACGAAATGAGGAGCATACCTTCTCCAAGAAATCGAAGGAAACCTAAATGAAAATAACAGGTTGAATCAGATCCCTTAATATCATCTTCATCTTAAACCCATGTTTTCAAACCGTGATTAACATCACAAGTTGAGATCCATTAATAATCGAACCCTAAACAACAGTCGCAGGTTGAACGTAGATGATGAACGGAAGCAGGTATGCTTAAATCGCAAATGATGAATACCAAGATCTCAAACGAAGATGAACTGAAATCGTCAATTCATACCTTATAATCTTCGACGAACTGGTCAAAGAAATCAAGGGTAAAAAGGAATAAATCGATGGAAAAAGGAATCAATGGAAAAAAGTGTATTGCTTGAATCAAAGCAGATGAAGATTCTTTAAATAATAATAATTATTATTATTATAAAAGTATATAAACATTTAATTTTGAATTATTTTTAAATTTGAAATTACATGTCATTTGCCACATCACAAGCCAAGTCACCTAAACCTTTGACACATCAACATGTAACCTGCTATAGTAGGTGTGATACATTAATTGGTAACTTTTGAAAGTCTAGTACATTAAATGGTAACTTTAAAAGTTCAATACATACAATAGCAAAAGGTGACAACTTGGATACATTTTGATGTACTAAACCCTAAAATATTTATAAAATTAAAAAAACATTATTATTTCATATTTATTACCCCAGACCCTCCCTAAGCTCATATCTTTCCCCTCCCTCCTATCTATCTCCCCTCCCATCTCTCTCCCCATCTTGCCATTAACCCCTTGCTCGCCAGCCTACCACCGCCATCCTCACCGGAGAGACAACCGTACCACCACCACCGTCCCCCCTGGCCGCATCACCACCAACTGCTAACACCTACTCCATCTCTCTCTGACCATAACCACCGCACACCACCACCATCACCTTCCCCTCCATCATTACCGCCACACAGGCCACCACTATCACCCTCCCCTCCCTTCTGCCCCACCGCCGCACATACCACTTGTAAATGGGTTTTTTGTCGCACGAACACCATCATCACCGTCATCGCATCATCACCAACTCCTCCTACTCTCTCCTACGATTAGGATTTGTTCTTGTTTCTTGTTAATCATCGATTGGGATTCTTTAAGATTCCAGACCCGTGTAACCATGGATTTCTTGTTCTTGATTTGTGTAGCCATGATACTTGATTCTTGTGTAGCCATTGATTTCATGTTCTAAGTTTTTGTTTTTGTTCTTGTTCTTGGTTTTTTATTTTTGTTTATCATCGATCTTTATATTTGTTTACATAAGATTCTAGATCTGTGTAGGAAGTTTTGGTTTGGCGGTGGTGGTTGGAGGTTTCCAGTGGTGGGGGAAGGTAGTGAGTTGTTTTTGGTTATGGTGGGTGTTGGTAGTGGGTGGTGAAGGTTCAAGTATATATTAATAATACTTAAATTGGTAATTGTAATTTTTATATATTTACCTAATTATTTAGTAACATAATTAATCGATAATGAATTTTTAAAAAAGAAAATGATAAAATAAAAAGAAAAAGGTATTACCGTTCTTTCAAGTAAGCCAAAGATCGTGAGTATTATAAAATCAAAACATTAAGAACAACCCGCGTAATAAATAAAGTTCAAGAACTGTCAATGTAATTAGTAGCAAACTACAGAGACCAAACGTATAATTTACTCTTAAAAAAACCTATGCTATTTTTAATTTTATTCACAACCCTAACTAAGAAATGTGGTTATCATTATCTTATTGTTAACTTTGTTGAGTATTTATCCTACAAATAACCAAATAATAAATTTGTTTAAAAAATGTCGCACCGTTTTTCTTGTTTTGAAAATGGAATAATACCAAAAGAGATAATATAAATATCAAAGTTTGTTAACAAGAATAAACTTTTGTCAAGAAATAATTATAGTTTTTAATTTGTTATAAGAAGGAAATAATGATATGATAAACGTGATTTTTTTGCTATAATATAATATCTTTTTAATAACAAATTGAAATTTTGGAATATTTTTTTAAAGTTAATTGTAAAATTCGTTCTTTAACTTTGTTATTTTTTTCGATTTGATCATTTAACTTCAAAAGTGATCATGATAGTCTTTTAAGATCCATTTTATGATCTGGATAGTCATTCCTAATGTTAGGTGTTAGTCAAATCCGTTAAAACAGGGTAAAAGATTTTACCATTTTGTTTCTATTTTATTCATTTATTTTTAACTTTTAGCCGTTTTATACATTAATTAATAATTAAATATTATTTAAATGTAAAATAACAAATCAAATTTTTATATATTAATTATTAACTTTCATTTTTAACTTTTACTCTTTTTTTTTATGTCTACCAATTCCAACCACCAAACACCACCACCACAACCACCGCTTCATTCTCTCCCCCCTCCTTTCTCTCTCTCTCCACCACACAAATTCAAACAAACTACCACCGCCAACCATCAATCTCCACCAACCACCGCCTTGTCCCAGTCGATGTCTCCATCACGACTGCCACCTTTCTCACTCTCTATACTTCACACCACCACCACCGCTAACGAAAACAAGGTGAAAATCACACAAAACAAAGTTCAAACACATAATCAAACCTACTGTTCTTGAAATCAAACCTAGATCTAGTTCAAACCAAATCAATCACACACAAAATCAAACCTAGATAAGAAACCTTAACCAAATTTGAAGCCAAATCTGAACGAGAGTCCACAGATTTTAGCCACAAACTCGATCTGAAACCCTAATCAAACAAACTCGTGTTCGGTGGTGGTGGTTTTAGTGGCAGAGTGAAGTGGTTGCATTGGCGGCAGCGACGAAGTGTAGTGGTGGTGGACAAGTGGCGCGCTCGTATGAAAAAGAGAGAGTATAGTGAGACAAACTCGATCTGAAACCCTAACCAAACAAACTCGTGTGCGGTGGTGGTGGTTTTAATGGCAGAGTGAAGTGGTTGCAATGGTGGCGGCGGCGAAGTGTAGCGGTGGTGGACAGGTGGCGTTCGTATGAAAAAAGAGAGAGTATAGTGAGACAAATTCGATCTGAAACCCTAACTAAACAAACTCGTGTTCGGTGGTGGTGGTTTCAGTGGCGGAGTGCAGTGGTTGCGGCGGCGAAGTGAGGTGATGGCGGCGGGGACAAAGTATAGTAGTGATGGTGGTGGCACTCGTACGAAGAAAGAGAGCAGCGGTGGTGGAGCTCGTCTGATAAAAAGGGAGTATAGTGAGAGAGAGAGTTTAGTGTGAGAGGGAGAGGATATAGTGAGATATATGAGGGAGAGGAGAGAGAAATTGTATTCTTTTTTATGAAATAAAAAGATATTTATTATAAAAAAATTTAAAAATGGTAAAAATGCTTAAATGTCCTTGAACCAACGGATTTGATTAACGCCTAACGTTAGAAATGATCATTTTGGTCAAAAATGGATCCAAAGGACTATCATTGTCACTTTTGAAATTAAAAGACCAAATTAAAAGAAATAACAAAGTTAAAGGACGAATTCGAAAATTAACTCTATTTTTATAATAAATATACGTTATATTTTATTAATAAATAAAAAAATAAATAAATGTTAATATTTATATTTACTGAGGTTTGCCTGCGTTTTTGAGAAACATTGTTTTATAGAAGTAAACTCTATTTCGGAAGTCGTTAAGTATGAAGCGAAGCAGGGCAGGGATAAAATGAAGAAGAACCCTAAACTTACAATTCAAACCCCAATTTTAGCCTCTTCATGCTATGGCAACCCCCCTTCTATTTTTATCCCTAATTTGAATCACACAAGCACACACACATACACACAGACAGGGTATCGCCACAGCCCACAGGTATATGTGTTAGATATAGAGAGAAAAACACACAAATTCTCTTCTCTTTCGCTCTTATCCATTAATTGATTCCGCTAACAACCGCCAAATACCAGCCAATTTTAAAGCCCTTATATCTCAACTCTCTATTGGATCCTCACTCAGGTACATGAAACTGTAATCTCATTTCATTTCTGTTAATGCATGAGATTTCGCGTTAATTGTAATGGTTAATTGTTATTCTTTCAATCTGTTGGCGATTGTTTCCGGGTTTTTATGTTTGATGTAAATTACTAGAAAATTGCTCGATTTTTCAGTGTCTTGTAGTCAAGAACTTCGGTATAGTTTTTATTTAGGTTTTTTCGTTTGAATTGGACCTTTTCCTTAGTCAATCGGCGGAAATGAACCCGTATTGTGTAATTTGGTAGATGGTAATGGACGGTGGCAGTTTAAGTTTAGGGTTTTGCAAAGTTGATGAATTATTTTGTTTGGTTTTGTGTTTATTTAGAATAGTTTATCGTCTGTTTTATTGTTAAAGCAAATCAGGTTAAAGAAGATATGGAGAAGGAAATTCATTATAATTTTTTTTTGTAAAGGATGGATGGTTTGGTACTTTGGTCTAGGATCTTGCACAGATTAATTTATGATTTAGTCTTATTAACACGGTATCATCTGTTTTCTTTAGCTGTTATAATTAATTCCAATCAAAGGGTTCCTTTTGAACTTTAACCCTTGCACAGTTATTAGATGACTCCATCTATCTAGTTGCTACAGTTAATCAGGTTAAAGAAAAAAGAAACAGATTTCATTTTAATCTGTGTGATATGTAATCCATCTTTATAGAGTTGAAATGGACTAGTGGTTTATAAATAGGATTTTGCATTTTAACGAACCAGTTTGCTTTTTTTTGGTGACATATTATTATCTTTTCACATAGTCACCTAAACGAATTGTTTGAAATAATGGAAGTTACAAAAGGGTTGTTCTTCAATATTTTTTCTCGTTATTCGGTTAGGGTAGGGAAGCTCGTATAATCTGGTTAACTTTAGTATTGCTGTAATGATATGTATATAATTTGTTAAATGTTACAGATACCTTGTAGTTCTACACTTCTACTCCCTAAAAACTTAAGAATGGAGAAATGTACCAATTTCTACAGTTATTTTCTTCTTATTTCTTTCTTGACCTAATGGTCGAATTGGAATGAAATGTTTTTCGTAATCAGGGTTTTCTGTATGTTTATGTAGTGCTTGATTGGCCATGGTGCTTACATGCTTCCTCATGCTAATTATTTGTTTCTGAAATTCAGTAAATTAGTCTTGAAACTGAGACTTAATTTCGTAGATTTAAACTAAAAAAATTTCTTGAAGAATGCTGAAAAAACACTGCTTTTCTAGAATGAGCGAAAATTGTAAAATTATAAATGCAAAAAGAAAAACACACTTAAGGTGCTTTTTGTCCAAAATCACTCATTTGGCAACAGAGGCGAAGCTAGGATTTTATTACAGGGGGGTCTAACTTTATTAACAGTAATTATTATAGGAACATAATATAAGAATGGCATAAAACAGTTTCATTGTTTTTAAGATAAATAAATAACAAAACTTGAATTAATTTCAAGAAATTTATTTATTAAAATAACGTTTATTACAAAAATTAGCAATGATTTATCCCTTCGGTTTGTATACTGAGTTGTACCTTCATCAAGAGGTGGATTGATTACAAATTTATGGACTTGGTCTAATAGTATATATGAAAATTGGGCCAATTTTTTTTTGGGGGGAGGGGGCTGGATATTTGTAGAAGAAACGACTATGTATCGTCATATCGTGATAGTTTAAAACTTGAAATGTCAAGCACTCCGGATGAAAAGCATATTGCAAATTGCTTAACGTACTTAGAAACCATATTTTAGCAATTCTGTTTTTATTTGTATTGATAACTTGAGATCATTCTGCATTTGACAATAAGGAATCCTGCCTACTGGAGTGTTTTTTTCATTGTTCATGCTTTTACTGATTTGATGATTTGACCTATCAAACAATTTTTGGCAATAGTTTTAGTCAGTTTGGCATGGTGTTGTGTTGCAAAAGGTTTGCCAATATCTAAAGGTCACTAATTTTCTTACTCAAAATCTCAATTACAGGTTATAATCTATCCGTGTGTCATCTTTTTTTTGTATTTATAGTCCTGGCAAAATGTCAGAACCAGATGCGATCAAACCCGAGGTATCATATATAGTTTCTCTCCTTTTTTGTTATGCAATATTTGCCTTCTAATCACTTTTCTACTTGATTTCTTGTTTCATTCTTTAATAGTATTTAATTAGTATATGATTTTAGGCTTGTTATGTGTATAAGGAGTTCTAATGATTTTTATCACCCTCTTTTAGACTGGCAAAGATACTTTTGACCTCAGTTGTTGATAGTTCAGATATCCCTATGACTAATATTTTTAATAGAGGCTTGACAAGGGTATTCCATTTTTTATATATCACGTCTGTAGTATTTTGACCTGGTGGATTTCTCTCTCATTTCAGAAAATTCCGTTCTGGATTATTGACGGAATACTAGACAGTACAAAACAAAGAGTGTTCTGGAGTCTGCGACATTTTTCATAGATAGAACTTTCTATTATGTTGTTTTAATCCACAACATTTTTACTATCAAAGTATCAAACAGTTAGTGCAGTTTGTTAATAATAACTCGCTCTCTATTAACCATGAAAGCATCATAATAATGTTCAAAATTTATGAATTACAATAGTGTTGGTTTTCTGAAAACGTAATCTGCTTTTTAGCCTGTTTACACTTGAAAAACGTAATTGGAATTTTTTGCAAGTGTTGCGGCTAATAATACTTCTGCTTTTATGGGTTTCCAATTTCCAAAAATCCGTGTCACTGTAGTTATTAATTTATTAGATCAATTATTGAATCCTAAAGTGTTTAAACTTGCATACAAAGAAAAAAATATGCAGTGCCAGTTTAAGTAAGTATTTACTTATTTATTTGTATGGAATAATTTAAGCCATTTTTGTAGATGCAATTAAACACGTTATCTCATATGGAATGCATTGTCGAGATTTACAATTATGCCATGAAGCAACAATTTAACTCTGAATAATTACAATGGCTGGATCACTATTCATTGTAGAGATTCACTTTTAATCATTCATTACATGAAAATGTCTAATATCTGTTTTTTTTCAGATGATGAAGTCTTATATATGGCTTCAAACTGCTGATGGATCGATTCAACAAGTGGAACAGGAGGTTGCTATATTTTGTCCTTTTATATGTCATGAGATACATGCAGGCATGGGATCTTCAAAAACTTATCCAATCTCTCTTCCAGCACGAGTAAATCCCGTTACATTAAGTTTAATTCTTGATTATTGCCGATTCCATCAAGTCCCAGGCCGCTCTAACAAGGTATGTACCAAAAGGGGTAAATTTGAACTTATTTATATGCAAATGGTCCTATTTCGGGTTACTTTTTGTTGATAACTTGCCATTAGGGTGGTCAGGTTAGAGTTTTCTAGCTACAGATGGAAACAGTTTTAAAATCGCCCAAAGTATAGTGTTTATGATGTCCTAAATTGTTTAATAGTATTTGTAATCACATTTAATATGTAAAATTGTACATTATATTTGAATTTCAAAAAAGCGTTCCCAGGTCAATCGAACCCGTTTTACCTTCATGCAAAACTTACTCACTCGCGCTCCTCATCCACCATTAGTATGTATGTATGTTCTTCAGTTGATATTTCTTTTGCTTATTGATAGATTATGCATTTACTTCTAGTTACCGTGTAATTGTAACCGGGGGTTATTTTTTCTTTTTAAATAACTTGATTGAGAAAACAACATAGTGATTTCATATAGATGTTTTGCTGAGTAAAAGGGAAACAAACTTGGTTTTTTGTGCATAGGAGCGGAAATCATTTGATGAGAAGTTTATCCGTATGGATACAAATAGGCTCTGTGAGTTAACTTCTGCTGCTGACAGTCTTCAATTAAAGCCATTAGTCGATCTCACCAGTCGGGCACTTGCAAGAATGATCGAAGGGAAGACTCCTGAAGAGATCCGTGAAACTTTTCATATACCTGATGATCTAACAGAGGTGTTTGTGCTTACATATCTTTTTTTGTAAATTACATGCATTATTGGCATTTAGTAATAATAATATAAATTCAATTGCTACAGGAAGAAAAGTTGGAGCCTTTAAAAAATATAACTGACGATCCGCGGATACGGTTGCTGAATAGATTATATGCAAGAAAGAGGAAAGAATTAAAAGAAAAGGAGAAACTCAAGGTTCTTTTTTGTGTTCACCAACAATTACTTTTTTTCTTGTCAATATATAACTTTGCATTTTTAAAAAGTTAGTATGTATGGTTTTGAAGACAAAGTTATTCCTTAATTTTTGAGATTGATGATAGTTGTTGTGTTTGGTAATTCAGAACGTGGAGATTGAAGCAGAGCATGTAGATGATCGTTCAGTAGATGAACTCTTGTCATTTATAAATGGAGAAAATGGAGGTACCCTCATATCATCTCATCTGTATGCGTACTTGCTTCTCTCATCTCCATTCATTTTTCAGATGTATATATCAATATATGTATGTATGTATGTATATTGTTCTTTATTACAAGTTGGATCAATTGACATTTGTTTGTTTATGCATCCTTTTAAATTATGATAGTTAATATGATTGATTATTGGCTCCTGCTGTTTCAATCTTGTCTTGTAGATTCAAAGGAAGGAAAAACAACAAAGAACAAAAAGAAGAACCGTAGAAGAAAGGACCAACAAAAGAACACTGCTCCAGTAGTATGCACTATGTCAAACACCTCTTCTTCTCCAAATAATGGCACCAAGGTTCATAACCCAAATATACAATGCTAAAACCCTGAAATCATCATTGTTACAAACAAATTCATCTAAAATTTGCACAATTTTTCGTATGTGTCAGGAATCAAATGGTGTTACTTCTGTGAGTCATGATGATAGGGTAGAACATCATTTTCTTCCCAATATCAATGAGCTTTTGAAGTTACAAGATTCAGAAGATGATAGATTTGCACTTGAGGATGAATTTGATGATTGTGACATAGGAGATGGGATAGATCCTGAAATCAAAGAGCAAATTGACAGGTACGCGTTTTGCACCCTGGATTCTATATATTTCTTTTACTTGTATATCATATATCTGAAGACAATAATTGGCTATATATCTCTTTTACTTGTATATAATATATCTGAAGACAATAATTGGCTATATATCTCTTTTACTTGTATATCATATTATCATATATCTGAAGACAAAAATTGGCAGGTAAACTTTAATTTGTCAATTATCTTCTCTTTTTTGGAAGGACAATAACTTGTTGTCCTCTAACATATCATGAATTTTTTGGGTCTAAACTTTGTTGTTAAGGTGTTCCTCCCTCTATGAGGTTGAGGATTCAATTCCCGTCATGGACATAGGTTTATTCTGATATATCTCAAAATGTTCCACTTATATTGAGAATTTGAGGTTTAAAACTTTTAAGAGACCTGTACTATATGTAAATACTGTATTTTAGTAGTTTATAATTTGATCTTGTTGATTACTGAGAAAATCATAGGATTCAAGTTTTTCAGAGCTGAAGCATCATTCCTTTACAGTTGCATTTTTGGGTCCTAAATCCTAATTAACATATCATTGCACAGTGTCCACGTTCTTATGCATTTATTCTCCCAAATTTGTGGTAGAACTTTATTGATATAGTGTGTAATTTATAGATAGATTACTGAATGGGAATGAATATATGTGTATGCTCACTTGTTTTTGCATGAAATCAGTTTTGCTCATTTGTTTTGTTTCTCAGAGAAGTAGAGGACTTTGCTCGAAGGTTGAATTCTGACTGGCCAGAAAGAGTGCAAGAGCTTTTATCTCTAGGCCAAGAACGAAGACCAAGTTTATATACTGTTAATGGAAATGGTTGCTCGGCAAAACGTTCAAGTAAGTATTACTTTCTTATTATCAACCATTTCTTTTTCTGCTTCTATCTTTTTGGTTTAGGATAAATTGTATATCTAGCGGGTTCTTAGAAATATAAAATACTAGCTTAAAGGCAAACAGGTCAAATAGGTTGAACTTATCAAAAGCTAGCCAAAGTGTATACTTGATCATAAAGCCTACTAAATCGCTTTATTAAAAACACACTGTTGAAATGATGTTATAGAAGAGTGTCTATATCCAACAATGGCCATTTTGCCTCTAGTTTCCCTTATTTAGATATTGCCTTGTACTCATGCACTAGCAGAAAGTGGCTATTTGATGACTAGAAACAATAGTTGGAAGTTGTAACAAAACCTTTCTTTTAATATTCACCCATGACACTTCCTATAGAGGTGGTTCTTTTATTAATGGATTCCTACAGAGGTTGTTCTTTTATACCTTACTCCTGCGGAATTGGGTGATGGTTGTCTTTACCCATTTATAGGCGGGACTGTCTAATTCTTGTAAAGTTATTAGGTTCTGAGGATAGATACTCATCTCAAGTGTATTCAAATCCAGAGATCCATACAAATCATTCTTAGTATTAAAAAATATTTGAGGTTTTGATTATTACATGTAATTGTATGGTTTTTCTAATCATATGTTAACGCGGCTGGCTAACCTTTTGTAAAATGGACAGGTTCGACAAGCCTGGAGAAGCATGACAAGTGATCTCTAAAATTGACCAAGATTCGATTTTGACCTTCACAAAGAGATTAGAAATATGCTGCATGGATTCTCTCTCTCTCAACTGTAAACCCCATCTAAATTATGTTTCTTTTTTTATTGCCCTCATAACACAAATGATGCAATTTTGATATGTTTTCTTTTCCTTGGATAATAATCAAATTTGCACCTTTTAAGTTAAAAAAAAAAGAAGAAACAAGAAAAAAACGCCAGTCTTGTATTTTGTTAAAGAAAAATCAAAATCGGACCAACCTTCTGATTAACATTTCGGGAGTTGATGTCGTAAAGATAAGAGCATGCTGTATAGGTTGCGGTCTTTAAGAGGCTAGGTGAGCTCGCCAAGCGGACCTGTGGATAATGTAACCCTGCACAAGAGCTCTCCCTTGCGACCCCTCCTCTCCCTAGGGCTTCTTTATACACTAATAGTTGTAATATTCATTAATAGTTGTAAATTGAAATATAGAGGTTAAAAGACCGAGGGAGAGTGGTGTCATCCTGTGCAAAAACACAACGTTGGTAATTTATTAAGGTGTGTGCAATTTAGTAGCTAAATTTTCAAATCTGATACAAGATATACAAGTTTTGGAACAGTAGTTTTTATTTTCAAGTCGATGAATATTATTTTACTAGTACAAACGACCAAAATCTGAACAAATTATACGACTCTCACGGCAACATTTTGCTATTTACGTTTGTAGATAAAAGTAGAAAAGTAAAGCCCGTCTGGTAAGCGAGTAAATCCAAAACAATATACAACTTTTAATGCAATACTTACAACTTTCTCATACGTTGATCTACTACTCAGGATAACCATTTTTACCTAATAAAACATAAGAGCTGGTCAGAAATTGAGACGTCATGAGTTGTACTTCTTGTACTTAAAGTCGTAGATTTGTTCCAGATTTAGAAAATTTATGCTCCATAGCGTAAGATTTGTGTTGCAAATCCTGAGAGTTTACTCTTGAGAAGATTGAAGCCGCACATGCGGGCAAATCCTATCGGGTTCACCTCTCGTCCATAGATGTCTTAGGTCGCCTCGTCTTGTTCCTAACGTTATTAATGTACCTGCAAATAATGTGGACACCGTTTAGTATCGAAATAATCTAAGCATACTTAATGAGTTAATTTGGTTTACGTTTTATCTCTTAACAAGTAAAATAACAAAAAATAGCTAGAAAGAAGATAGGTTCCTGCCAAACTGTATTTTATCAAAAAAAAGTTTGATTATGGAAACAATCTATATTTCTATACAAGAAATATAGAAAATTCTGAAAAAAATAAAAATAAAAATGTTTCATATCAACCCAACATGTTTCTACTTGTACCAAAAACGTACCCAATTCGACACCTAATAATCAACCACATAAAGATGACCTACCCAATGTGAAAGGAACAATGTAAAGCAATGCTGGTTGACCATGTCCATCCATCAAGTTCAAAGCTACGTAGGTAATTAGCAGACCTGCATTAATAAAATAAAAGGCTTATGTTCAAGTCTGATGTGACCATACCACAATTACAAGATCTTTTTAACAGAGAACACATGCACACTCTAATCCTACTTTTAAACTACACATTTTGTCAACAGTGAGACTAGAACACATGACCATGGGAATACCTTTCAAATACCTTGGTACCGCTGGGATACAAGCCCTTAGGTATTACAAGATCATCATTAAGAGGGTGTTTGGGATTGCGTTTAAAAACTGATTATTTGATTATTGTGATTTGAAATCGCAGATAATTAGTTTAAAG
>JAUEJL010111886.1:0-12459 GCA_032274825.1 Drosophyllum lusitanicum | reverse complement strand
TCATATAAATACATTAAAAAGTTTCATTTATCATATATTTAACATTACTTTACTTGAACTCTTAAAATTTAAGCAATCTTGAATATCCTTACATTTTCTAAAACACATCTCATTCAAATCAACATAATTCATAAAGAAATAAAAAAATGAAAAGGGGGAAGAAAATGAATATGCTGCAAATGAAAATTATTCGATGTCATCATAGTGCGTGAATTTTATACCTTAAGTTATCGAAAACGGACATGTTATCGAGTATGAATTATTCATCGCCGCCGCATTGCGCGAGTAACATGCTAGTATGTGTATATATATATATATATATATATATATATATAACTATAATTTGAAGCAAATATATGTCTATAATTAGAACTATTTAACGTAAAATTGCTACTATAATATGTAAGTATATAAATAATATTTTAACAAATTTTTAAGAAAAATTAAGGTTAATAGAGAATAGTTTGTTCGAACTTCTAATCATTTGTGACGTTTTGTTTTGATTATGAATAAATGATTAATAGTGGATATATAGAAATAAACAAAAAGCAATTACAATAACAATAACATGGTAATAAATTAATGTTATTAATGATTTCAAGTTTCTATAACTAATAACAATAATATATGTAATATGGTAGAATAATATGTTGTTGTTATTATTATTATTATTATTATATAACATATGTAATATGGTAGAATACAATATTATATTATATAACTAATAATAATAGACAGATAACTAATTATTACCTACTAAGTATATCTTATTGATGTATTGTGGTGATATTTGTGAAGCAAAACTAGGTTACATTAGTATTTAAGAGATGTTGTATTTAAACCAAGATATCGTAATCTTTTTTTAAAAGAAATGTGACACACACATATATATAAGTTAATTTAAGAATAATTATTATTGCGAGTATCACAAATACAATTTGTAATTGTCATTAATGCTTATTAATAACTCATTAATAGGGATATTTTTATCTTTTATATATTTTCTCACCGTAAATTACATCTAGATGAATTATCATTAATGAGCGATGCTTATTTCTCAAAATATCCCTTATCAATACGTAATTAATTAACTATTAATTTATTTTAATGAAGTACTAAGATTAAATTTCGTGTTTTTCATAATAAATATAATAAATACGGTTCTCAAATAGGTTTTGATTATAATAAGCCAGCTCAGTGCCTATGTATTTTTGGATTTTGGCCTAATCTAATACTGTTCGAATATACAGGCGTATATGTTATATATATATATATATACGTATATAATGAGGCATTTACACATAAATCGTCAAGAGGGTTCTTGTTGATAAAAAACAGCGTGTAAAAACCCCTAACGGGTCAATCGTTTGGGGTTCCAAATTACCCTCCTCTGTATCTATTTCTCTTGTATAATCAAGGGAAATAACTCTGGTTTCAAGTTCAACCCATTCGAAACAGAGTAATTGAAGTGTAGATCTCTTCCTCCCGAGGTAAATCTATCCTTTTTGGTTTTCTTGTTTGAATCTTGGTTTTTTCATTATTTCTCTAAGGACTGTTTGTTTAATTTCCCTTGTAAAATGTGTCGGTTGTATGGTTTGTATGCGAATTCAACAATGCAGTGTTACAATTGTAAATCGGGTTCTAGAAGTCGTAGATCCTTCCTCATAATTGTGAATTTTAATGACCTGCATTGTCTTTATGTGAAACTTACAAGCTTTTGATTTAATTTCGGAACAGATCTGGCTAATTATTGTTTCTCTGTTCAATTGGGTCAATCTGTTTTAGATGTAATCATCTGGTTGCAACTGAGTAAAAAGATATACAATCAATTCTAGCCAGGATTTTGAATTCTGATTTCATCTTTTCCTATCCTATTGGCTTGCTAACAGATCAAAATTCTAGGCTGTTATTTTGAATCACATTAAGATCAGGTCTACTTATTGAAATGGTCATGTGATTACATCCTTGGAAAAGATCTAAGATTAGAAAATAAACCCTTAATGCTTCCCTTAAAGTGCTTGATCTTAATTCTGTATTTTTTTTTACTGTCTATGTGTAATGGTTTTAAGATGGGTTTCATTCTGTCTAACTTGGGTTGGGGATTAAACTCGTAAGCAATAAAGGATTGATATTCTTTTTCTGCAAAACATGGAAAAAGCCTACTTCCTATTGTAATGTGGCATACAAGTAAAACACCTAGTGATTAGCAAGTTTAGATATTCATTTGGTTCTTGAAAGCAGAGATTTAGCACTTCATCATTCTGAGTTTAAATCTGCATAGTTGTTCAGGAAGCCCACATAATGGCATTCTTGTTTTGCAGCTTTATTTATCAAGTACTGTCTTCTTTGATTTGAGTGTCTAAAAACTTGATACTGAGTTCATGGGTATGATACATGGCATGACTACAAATTCCCTGAAAGTTGTATAATATTTTTATATTACCATTAAAATGGTAATGAATAAGAAAAATAAATAATAAATGTTTTTTGCTACCTAATTGAGGGCCGCATTAAAGCCATACGATACTCGATCCTTATGTCATACTCATACCAATTGAGAGCTTCAGGATGTGTATATTTGAAATTTGATTCCTTATCCAGCAAGGCTATCTTTATTCACATGGTAATGGGTGGTTACACATTAACCGCCACTTTAATTCTTCAACATTTTTTTCTACTAATTCATTTGTAAATGATTTTAAGTCCTTATCCTCTAATTCTTTGAATGCGATGTATGCGTGTCAATATTGATATACACCCGTCAATTGAAGCACCGACCAATTTGTATTTTTAGCTGAATATAGAACTTTTATCATAGTTCCGTAGTTATTCATCTTTCTTAGTTCAGCACTTTAAATTGAAGGGATTTGAATGTCTTCCATGTATGTGCTCTCATTGCATTCTTTCTTTTGGTTCTGATAGTTTTTTTGTTCTGCAACAAAAGCTTTACCAAAATGAAGGCACTTATTCTTGTTGGAGGATTTGGAACTCGTTTGAGACCATTAACTCTCAGTGTCCCAAAACCACTTGTTGATTTTGGCAACAAACCCATGATTCTTCACCAGGTACATATTCGGTAGCACCCTATTTTTATCTTAAAAATAAAGCTTATATTGAAGAATTTTGAATAATTTAATCTTATATGGGTGTGATTTGTATCAGATTGAGGCTTTGAAGGCTATAGGAGTTACTGAAGTGGTTCTGGCTATCAACTATCAACCAGAGGTTTAAATTTGAAGCTTTTGTTCCTTTCTTTTTTTTAAAGTTTATATATAGTTCATCTGTAAATTCGCTACCAATTCTAATGTTCTGTTGTTTATGCAGGTAATGCTCAACTTTTTAAAGGATTTTGAGACTAAGCTCGGGATAAAAATCACATGCTCACAAGAGACAGAGCCACTTGGAACAGCAGGCCCTCTGGCCTTAGCCAGAGACAAGCTAATAGATGATTCTGAAGAGCCGTTTTTTGTTCTGAACAGTGATGTTATCAGTGAATACCCTTTGAAACAGATGACTGCATTCCACAAGTCCCATGGTGGCGAAGCTTCTATAATGGTGACCAAGGTAAGTTCTAAGTTTGAGATAGTTTTTTGTTATCATTTCTGGAACATGCGAAATTCATTGATTATTAAGGGAATTAAATGACTAGGTGGATGAACCTTCAAAGTATGGTGTGGTCGTTATGGAAGAATCAACTGGACAAGTTGAAAGATTTGTTGAAAAACCGAAAGTGTTTGTGGGTAACAAGATCAATGCTGGGATTTATCTTTTGAACCCATCTGTTCTTGACAGAATCCAGCTAAAACCCACTTCAATCGAGAAAGAAATCTTCCCAAAAATCGCATCAGAGAAGTTACTGTATGCAATGGTTCTACCAGGGTTCTGGATGGATATTGGACAACCTAAGGATTACATCACAGGCCTAAGGCTCTACCTCGACTCTTTAAGAAAGAATGCACCGTCTAAACTGGCCACTGGAGCCCACATTGTTGGTAATGTTCTGGTTCATGAAAGCGCCAAGATCGGTGAAGGATGTCTGATCGGGCCTGATGTTGCAATTGGGCCAGGCTGTGTGGTGGAGTCGGGTGTCAGGCTGTCTAGGTGCACCGTGATGCGGGGTGTCCGTATCAAGAAACACGCGTGCATCTCAAGTAGTATCATCGGTTGGCACTCGACCGTGGGCCAATGGGCTCGGGTTGAGAACATGACGATTCTTGGGGAAGACGTGCATGTGTGTGATGAGGTGTACAGTAATGGTGGTGTGGTCCTGCCACATAAGGAGATCAAGGCTAGCATCTTGAAGCCAGAGATAGTGATGTGAAAATTGTTCAACATATAATATATAGTTTATGTTTTTCAGAGGTTTGTATCTATGTTTATTTAATGGTTTGTTTTGTTTTGTAAGGTGTAAAAGAGTCGAAGACCTTATTAGACATTAATTAATAGGTGCAAAGATTGAAATGTTAAAAGGGTCTCTATGATTTGGTTATAGATACAAGTATGAGTTTTTTATGTGGTTTTATACAAACTTCATCAGTTTATCATGTTAATATAACTACCTACAAGGTAACCTAGTGGTAAGGTGGTCTATTGTCCTTCTAGAGGTCATAGGTTCGATCCTTACCCTAGGTAAACATCTTGGGGGTGATATATTCCTCCACCGTAAATACTTGGTGGGTCCAGTTAGGGGAGACTTTGATGAAATGGTCTTGGGTTTAACTCCGACCCCTTACTCGGGCAGTCAAAACGGGTGATCATTGTTTGTGGTCCGGTCCTTGGGGAAGGGTCGACTCAAATCCATAAGATCCCGGGCGTGGGGTACAACCTTTTGATGATGAGTTTATCATGTTAATATAAATAAGTTAAATTATTGGTTAGATAGCTAGCATGTGGGTTTTAGAATTTAATATGATGAAAAGTAGTAATAAATAATCATTACGAGGCTGGTAAGAGTTAAATACTGACGTGACGGTTTTAGATAATACATTGAAAAACCCATATTAAATTCTATGCAAATTGGTGAATGAGGTGGTCCCTTTGGATTACAAAGCTTGCAAAAACCTAATAACATTAGTGCCTACTCCCTTCCTAGTAGTTTTTGTGGCTTTGATTCAACATCTCAAACACCCGACAAATATTTAATTTCCCGTCACATGCCAAACAAATTTTAATGTGCTTTCAATATAATATTTTAAGTATTTTTTTAGATAAAATTATACATATCTCTAATCTCTAAATGTAAATAAAAGACTTATTTAAATCATCTCTATTGGACGATTCTATCAGTTTATTTTGATCAATTTAAATCTCAACCATCCATTTATATTAAAATTAAAATATGATTTTGACTTTTTATGAGTCAAAGTTATTGCGAAAAAGGGATGACAACCATAATATGTATTTAACTAAAATTACATAAAGATAGAGAATAATTATATTTAGTAAACAAAATCAACCTTCTACACATTTACTATAAAATTATTAAATCTTATCCTACTGAAACTATCATTATCGTAATTTTAATTTACATCTTCTGCACATTTAAAGTATATTTAGTTATTTATATTTTAAAATTATTATACATAATTTATTTCTAATCCTACTAGTTACAAATCATATTCTTATAGTATAATAAGTTAAATTATATTCTTATAAAAATTAATTATGTAATTCCACAACCTTCTAATATAAATAAAAGACTAACTTAAATAAAATCTGCTAGACAATCGTAGTCATGGATTTAGATATAAAAAAAACCAAACCATTCATTTTGATAAAAATTGAAACCCAAATTTAACTTTTCTTGGTCAAAATTGGATGCAGTTTGGACTTTAATTTACGTTCAAATTATTATATAGTATTTAATATATGACTTTCTTAAACATTAAAATATCATATTTGTCACTCTGACTTACAAATAACATATTTACCCTTTATAACATTTTAAAATATCATATTTAACCAAATTATTAATTATACTCAATAAATACTTGACATTATTGTTTATAATTATAACTATAATGATCGATGGCTCCTACAAAAATATAATCATGTCTCTTTATAAGATTTTTTGAACAACGCGTTTCTTTATATCGCGATACTACGTTCCTACCGTCACCTATGCTCACTCCCTCGCATCGACACTTCCACCGATGATCTAAGTCTTGACACTATCTATCATCATATTTTGTAAATTCTAATTTTTTTCGTGTTTTATAATTATTTAATATATTTTTATTATTGTGTAATATTTTTTATTTTTTAAAACAAAACTGTGTATTGTATGGGCATTCAATCTAGTTTATGTAAATATTTAAAAGAAAAAAAAATGAAACTATACGAAAATCGGGCGATTGAGAGAGGGCCCCCATGAATTAGAAAATGACTAATATTGTTGGCTTCCAAGTCCTTTTGAGGTGGATTTGAATCATTTTGTGGTGTCATAAAGAAATTTTTTTTTTAAATTAAACAGGCAGAGATCCCAGATATAAAAAAAAATCAGCCAGTCACCATGCAGATAACTCAAAAAATAACAGGAAAAATAAAAAGATCAAAGAATACTAGAGATTCTTCCACTTCCGATGATATTTCCAGCACCTGTTCTCGAAGTTAATCACTTAATCGAATGGAAGCAAGCAACTGCCTGATAAAATCTTCTTCTTAATGGGGAATGATAAATTTTATTCCTCTTTTTCCATAAATAGCAAAGGGCTATTTACTTTCAAGCTTTAAAAGACATTTGCCAACATAAATTTACACCGCGAAAACCAATCTTGGTGCTTCAATCAAATGGCTATAATGCTAATGGGTCATTAATGAGCCCGATTCACTAATAAGGGTATTTCGGAAACATCAAGCCTTGTTAAATAATAACTCATTTATCCGGACGCAGCTCACGTTTGTGTAACTATATAAATAACCAAAATACTCATATTAACGAGTCATTAATGATAGTTACAAATGGTTCTCGCGATTCTCAAATTTTACAGAAGATCCAAAAAAAAAATTTAAAAATACCGCAAATTAATATGGTAAAGCATAAAAATTATGTTTACAGCACGTGTAACCAATAAAGAACTAATTAGTATACAAAAATCAGAAAATTACACCTATATTACATTAATAAAGAGAAAGAAATTAGGTACTAGGGCCAAGGCAACAAGCCTTAAGGAAATGGGGCCTATAACCAACCAGGCATTACAGTCTAGGACCAGGCATACCCAATGGGCTCAACAGAAAGGAACCCAGCTTTGTAGTCTAGGACCAGGCATACCCAATGGGCTCAACAGAAAGGAACCCAGCTTTTGGGGTCAGGCACGCACAGGACTTGTTAAAACTTGTTCACCATGTAATAATTTCCCCCTCTAAATTTACAGTAAAAAGGTTATTTACTCAACAACCCAAAGAAAATAAAATCAAATGGTGGCCAACAACCAAAACATTACATAGGAAGAAATGGCAAGCAGAAACCATGCCACAAAAGCCAAAGCTATGGAGATCTGGAAGGTCTCACACGACAACGTAGGCTGTAATTTGCAGATTTCTGTGTCTTTTATGAACACAACCATCACTCCCGCTGATGAGCAAGCAGCTGCAAGTGATAGAATCGCTGTCACCTGCGTCATCATGTATCATTAGTAACAAATCATCATCAAATTCAAGATGAATTTTCATTTAAACACAATATCAAGAGACATGCCAAAAGAAAGGGTAAAGAGATGATATAAATTATTATGATGGTGATGAAGAGTTATTTGAAGCTTAAAAAGTGAGATGAGAATACCCACCCAGTCACCAACGGCAAGTAGGCTTAAGAAGATGTGATTGTGCAGATCTTTCTTTAACCTTACAGCATGAATGTCAAGACACGCAAGCCCGAAACTCCATAACACTTGAAGCCCCATAGCTGCAACCAGATAGCTGAAATCAACCAACAACAAATTAAAAGCATTTACACCTTCACATATGAGCAAAGGTTGCACTCGAGCACAGTTGGCGATTTGACCCATTTACTTATGAATTGGTTGATTTGGGCTATGTTTACGTCTTAAACAAGTCAAATCAAAAACTTCACTTAAAAAGCAAATATGTCAAACAGTTCGCCTAAAGTGTATAATTTTATTATGCTTCATTCAGAATTTTATATTAATTATTGAAATTATATAGTCTTTCAAATTTCTACTCATATATATACAAGGCATTAGTTATTTACAATAAAGACATAAAACAAAACTGGATGAAAAGTGACTCACTGTGGTCAGCCATCAGCCTGACCCGACCTATACTAAAATGTTACTCATTTGGCCCGTTACTCAACCAGCCTGCCCCGCCCATGTTGCCCCCTATACT
This sequence comes from Drosophyllum lusitanicum, assembly GCA_032274825.1. NCBI lineage: Eukaryota > Viridiplantae > Streptophyta > Magnoliopsida > Caryophyllales > Drosophyllaceae > Drosophyllum > Drosophyllum lusitanicum. Next base: position 4,110 of record JAUEJL010111886.1, on the reverse strand, counting down.
CTCAAGCATGTTGGTTTCACTTAAAAGGATCAAACTACACAAATCAACAAGATGGTGTACATAATGTGTCATCAAAGAAGTCAAAAACTTCACTTTGAGATCGAAAAATCAACGTCATTTACAGATTAAAACTTTTAAAGGTCTATGCCTAATATATGATCCTCTTGACATTGGAGAGCACAAAAGGATGAGGCAAGTAGGTAACCACAATCTGCCTTGTCACATATTAGTTAACTTTAGATATTAGTTGGTTACTGAGAAAAAAAAAGAGACAAATAAATCCAAAATTTTTGACCTACAATCCAACTACTCTTATCACAATTTGTTCAAACCATCATCGTCAACTCTACAGTCAAATTTCATCCAAAATCAAACTCCAATCAGAACACAATCAAAACACGTATGCAATCAGAGCAACACACGAAGTAAATTTGGAATCCCACTTGAAACAGGAACAGTAACAACCAAAATCAAAACCCAATTAAGAACAGAAAACTTGTGAATATGTGTGTAGGATTGAGAGAGAGTAAGAACCAGAAGGAAGTAGCAGTAGAGAAGCCAGAAGCAGAAGCCATAACAGCAAGAGAAGCAGCAGCAAATAAGCACTGACCCATCCTCAATACAAGACCACTGACCTTCCCTGGACTACCAAACAACGATTTCATCTCTGTTTGGATTGGTGAGAATTGGAAGTTGGATCTTGCTACATGGAAGATGGGTATTTTAGATTGTTGTGGAAATAAGATTGTTAAAACATTCCCCCAAATGTAGACCCCCAATCTGTCGCCATCTTCGAAAAGAATATGCAAAGCACTTGATGTTGGTTCTTCTTTTTTTTAAAAATTAAAGTCTGGGGATGATTAAAATAAACACGCTGCTGAGTCTGATGGTCTACGTAATAAATTAATTTTTAAGGAGATTATTGGTGTGGTGTGGTGTGGTGTCACCAACTTTACAAAAAGTTCTCAAGATTTCCCTTTAAAAATCCTACAGATTGAGTTGAATAATCGATGTTATGACTATTGTGGAGTCGGTTGGGTGTATTTTTACAAACTCGTCGTTTTTTTGTGAAAATGAAAAAAATATATAAAGTAACCAGCATTCCTACAATAACTTTGTAACATTTATATGAACACTTACAGTTTTAAACCTAAACAAAATTGGATTTGTTAATTTCGGTTTTAAATTTTCAAATTCGGTGGTTTCATTTTCTATTTCAGTTTTAACAGGTTCGAGTCATTGATGGTTTCAGTCTATAAATCAGACCCGTCTCTTTTTGGCCGAAGAAACCTATTTGCTTGATCCATCTATTTTGAGTTTAAATTTATTGTTTATTTTTTGGGTTAAATATGTTATTTCTGGCACTAATGTAAATTCTAGCAACACTTTTTTTAAATTCAGTACTTCTACAATTTTCAGCACTAAAAATATAAGGGTTTACTATTCAAAAGTGTATCGAAGTTATCACTTTTTGCTATTGTGTATACCCAACTTTCAAAACTATCATTTAATATACTCAACTTTCTAAAACTACCTTTTGATGTATTGTGAATCTTGTTGGATAGGTTGCAGGTAACTTTCTGAATTTTGATTTATTTTAAATACAAAATTATTAATTATTGTTATTATTATCATTATTATTCAAGAACATGAAGATGATGAAGAACATCTTCATCTTCCTATGAAGAACAACTAAAAATTTAAACCGGAACCAAATCAAAAGCCAAAATAAAAACCCAGATTAGAAAGAAAATCGAATATTCAAGATGAACTGGAATCGATCGAAACCATTACAAATTTGTGAACGAAAATCGAATATTCAAGAACAGTAGTTGTATCAAGAACAAGAACCAAGATCAGAAAGAAAATCTTAACTAAGATTTGAACCAAAACCGAAAACCCTAACTCAGATTTGAACCAAGAACAAGAACTCAGGTCTGGAATTGAAACTTGAAAGCATGACTCTACACATACTTTCGTAAATCAAACATCGATCTGGAATTGAAACCTGAAAAAAAAATCGATAGTGTTCTCGATCTGCTGAGTTTGGTATGAACGAGTACAGATCTATGAAATCAAATATGAAGAATGAAAACCCTAGCATAAAACGATTATAGATCCAAACCCAATATCAAAACCAAAATCATTGTTGTTATTATCTCTTTTCGTAGCCCCTTCAAAGCCCCAATTTGTAACCTCTTCATAGCCGATGGACAAGATGAAGCAGAGATCTCAACAAGATGAACCCTAATCGAAAAAACCGAATTGAAGAATCTAGAAATCGCCCCTAATCCAAGGAATTGAATCGGATCCTGACAATGATGTTCATGACCAATCGGATCCTGACAATGATTTAATTATAATTAAATTATTTACTTGAATATATAAGAGGTTTTAATTATAATTATTGCTACTCTTTCTCCATATCAATTAGCTTTATTGTATTTTATTATGTGACGTATTGTATAATCACAAAACCATACACGTCTTAGTTGTTTAACTTTTAAAATTTAGGAAAAAATTTCATACGTATTTTTGCAAACCTTGTTAAGTACTTATATATATTTTTTATCAAGAAACGTCCCAAAATTACATTAGTATCATCCTAAGACCTAGGAACTATATCATATTTATCCAAATACATAATTTAATTATAATTAAATCATTTAAAAATTAGAGAACATTATCTCTTCTTCCTCTTTGAGGTATATTGTACACTCTAAGCAGTGATCATCACCATGGAGTTCTCACTAGAATCTAATTGAATATTAACATACTTTTTAAGAATTTTAAATGATTTAATTATAATTCATATGTATTTGAATATACAACATAATTTTAAAGGTTTTAGAAAGATATAGAAGTAAAATTAAAGATATGAATTACAATAAACTAATGAACTTGAACTTACTGCCATAATCAACATTGTTTCTCGAATCTGTTAACCATAATTGTCTGTTAATCGAAATTGTTTTAATTTATTTCTAATTATTTTTACTATGCGTGTTAGTACTCCTTAAAGTTATATAAGTTTAAATTTGACTTATATCATCCCCGTGTTAACACACGGGACGCTTAGCTAGTTTCGATTATACCAAATTTTCGGATTATAAATATTTAGGAGGTTTTATTGATTAAAAATACAGCTTGGGGTTTATTAGAACCATTTGACCTTTAAAGATTAAACATAACACAAATGACGAATCTACCTATTTGTTAGTAGATGAGTGGAAATTACAACTTTATTACTTTAGTTAAATGTTGCATCCTCCCCTATATATATATATATATAAACCTTCCCCTATATAATAGAGAGTTCATCTGAGAACCATTATTATTGTGAGAATCGCGAGAACCAATCTTAGCCGTTCAATTGGTAAGTGTAATTCATGGATGAAGAGCGTGAGGGGATTGAGTGTGGAAAGGTGCATGTAAGGAATTCATGGGTGGGCAATCCAATTGAAAAAGGGAGAATTTGACGGCTAAGATTGATTCTCGCGGTTCTCGTAATAAAAACGGTTCTCAAATAATCGATGTACTATGGGTGTACAGCATATCACCTGCATAAAATTTGATCCTTCGTTGCGTTGACGTACAAAATGATCGACGACTAATTGCTAATATGATCTCTATATAAGCAACGTTTTGAAAACTGCATTTGCCATTTACATCGGTCTCAAAAACTGGTTGAAATCATATATAAGTTTAAAATTACAACAATTATATATATCCCAAAAATATTAATAAAATTATATTCTATATATACATTTAACAAGAAAGAATTGTGAGATAGTACTGAATAAGTATTTCGATTTTCAGAGCGTATTCATTAATAACAAATAATTAATCGTTGAATTAATGCATGAATATATAGATAAGCAATGTTGATTCATATGGAAAAACATGAGATCTTATCATGTCAATTCAAACAATAGACTGAATTAGAAGAACTTACATGAAGGGAATCCGAAATTTGTAGTGTTTGATGATGATGCCATGTTTCCTTTGTATTTCTGTTACTAATTTGTAATCTCTTTGATGACACCACGATTGATGGATTATCCTCTTGCAATTGATGGTATAATGGTGTTTGTATATTGAGAGAGAAAT
>JAUEJL010111875.1:0-12459 GCA_032274825.1 Drosophyllum lusitanicum | reverse complement strand
ATTAATTATTTACCTACTTAAGTTAATTATAAGTCGGATGAATATTTAAAATTTTCATAGCTAGTTGATTGTAAATAAACGTAATTCTTATATGTCTGTCATGTTTTCATTGCTTTATAAACAATGCTTTTTAACTGGTATATTTTCTTTGTATTTTCTACATTCCAAAACTTAGGACACTTGAACTTTTTTCCTCAAATGACTTGGAAAATAAAATTTAATAAGTAAAATATTTGAACTCTAAGTAAAAAAGATAAAGATTGTTAATTTGAAGTGGCAAACCGACTTACGAAAATACTTAGATAAAAAAAGATATCTAACTCCGAGCAAAATAAAAAAAAGTTAAGAGATATAAATGTAAAACAAAGGTGAAGATATAAATTATATTCTATTATATTAGTATTACATCAACCATTGTTAGATACAGGACCCTCTCTCAATAATTTTAAAATAAAAAAACCAAAATTTAGTGTCCTAATATGTGCTACAAAATATTTATAACATTAAATGAATAAAACACACTTATAGTCTCTTATGAACCAAACATGTCTCCTATCAGCATCTGATTTGAGATTCGCATAAGGTGTTGCAAACATCCCCGGGACTCATCGTCCTTGATAAAGATTGCCACATAATCCTGAATAGCACAATAGTGGCTCTAATACCATGTGTATCTCTTGATCATGCGAGAACATCCTCCTACCCACGCACTCAAGCACTTTTTAATCCGTAAAGTTTAAGTACTAAACCGTAAAACTTGAATATATACATAAGCTTATTATCCTTATTTGATCCAATGTATACTTGTGAACCAATCTATTATGTACACAACCAATATGTGGTTCACCTAAGATGTTACATATATAATTACTAAGTAATATATTAAGCATTAATTTTATTTATCAATGTTAAATGTAAATATTAAACTTTCATTTAAAGTATTAAATGAAGCTAATAGATATTGAATGTTAAAAGATTGAACCGTAAATTAAACTATCAATTATTCACACATGTTTTAAAATATTATGTTCATTTTTAATAATGTTGAAGTAATTATTAATTAAAAAGAAAGCATTAGAAGATGATACTTCCTTGTAAGTAACAATATATCATCATATATTTATATAATATCCAATAAAAAGTAAATAGTATGTAACTATTTAAAGACACATGATAAAAAATTAGGCTATGTATTCTCTTTATAAGATATGTAGATAATATAAATATATTTATGAATAGGTATGGCTGTTGGAAGAGACTTACTAGGCAAGAACAACAATGTGATATCTGTGATCGGAGATGGCGCCATGACCGCCGGCCAAGCATACGAGGCCATGAATAACGCTGGTTTCCTTGATTCAAATCTAATTGTCGTGTTAAACGATAACAAACAAGTTTCGTTACCCACTGCAACACTTGACGGACCGGCGACCCCAGTTGGAGCTCTCAGTAGCGCTTTATCCAAATTGCAAGCCAGTACTAATTTCCGTAAGCTTCGTGAAGCTGCTAAGGTGATTAATGATTTAATTCTGTCTGTTTCCTTAATTACTCTCAAATCAATCCAAAAGGACAAAACCCTAATGAATTCAGGAATTTTGATTAGTTTGAATTTTGATAGTTTTTTGCGGTTGATTCTATCTTTTTCCTTAAATTGCTTTCAAATAAATTCTAAAACCCTAATGAATTCGTAAATTTTGTACGATAGTCTATTACAAAGCAAATTGGACCTCAAGCACACGAGGTTGCAGCAAAAGTAGATGAGTATGCGAGGGGTATGATTAGTGCTAGCGGATCGACTCTGTTTGAGGAACTTGGTCTATACTACATTGGTCCTGTTGATGGCCATAATCTTGAAGATTTAGTGACTATTTTTGAGAAAGTTAAGTCGATGCCAGCACCTGGGCCTGTTTTAATTCATATTGTCACTGAGAAAGGGAAGGGTTACCCTCCTGCTGAAGCAGCTGCTGATAGAATGCATGGTAATCTTAGAATTTGCTTAATTAAGTAAATTAGCTGGTCAAAAATGATAGTTGTTGGTCTATGAATTAGCTTGGAAGCTTATCAAGTTGGGTTAATGAGGTTAATAAACTATAAATTTAAATTGATAAGCTACAAGTTGAGTGAATGAGCTTGGATAAGCTACAAGTTTAAATTGAAAAGGTTGGCTTATGAGCTTATCAAAACTCTTATAAACTAATAAGCCGGAAAAATAAGCTAATATTTTCTTTCACTTCCAATTTTATATAAGTAGTTGGTATATCTTTTAAAAATAACTACATTGGAGTTATTTGATTTTTCTTTTCTCTTCATATTAGGAGTTGTGAAGTTTGATGTGGCAACTGGAAAACAGTTCAAGACAAAAACCCCAACACTTTCGTATACTCAGTACTTTGCAGAAGCACTTATAAAAGAAGCTGAGGTTGATAATAAGATTGTAGCGATACACGCAGCCATGGGAGGGGGGACTGGGCTTAACTATTTCCAAAAGAGGTTCCCAGATCGTTGTTTTGATGTGGGTATCGCCGAACAACATGCTGTAACTTTTGCAGCAGGATTAGCAACTGAAGGTCTTAAGCCATTTTGTGCTATATATTCTTCGTTTTTACAACGAGGATATGATCAAGTGAGCACTTTTTATCGTTTTTTTATACCTGATAGTTAACTAATTACTGATAACTAATTACTATATTTGATAATCTGTAAGGTGGTGCATGATGTTGATCTTCAAAAGTTGCCTGTTCGGTTTGCAATGGATAGAGCGGGTTTAGTTGGGGCAGATGGACCGACACATTGTGGAGCGTTTGACATCACGTATATGGCGTGCCTGCCAAACATGGTGGTGATGGCACCAGCTGATGAAGCTGAACTTATAAACATGGTTGCTACTGCTGCAGTCATTGATGACAGGCCTAGTTGCTTCAGATTCCCAAGAGGCAATGGTATTGGAGTACCTCTTCCTCCACACAACAAAGGAGTTCCCATTGAGGTTTGTTCTCGATTTGATAAAAATAACCTACTTTTCAAGATTGCAATTGATGCCCAGTTTTGAAAATGTATGAAAAAGAGATTCATGATTATATTAAACTTCATAACTAGAGCAGTGGTGGTGTTTGGATTTGTTATAAATCCTATAAATTTGATAGCTTAAAGTGATCTGTTTGACTTATGACTTTGTCCAGGTTGGTAAAGGAAGAATTTTACTAGAGGGAACTAGAGTTGCGATTTTGGGATATGGTTCGATAGTTCAACAATGTCTAGGAGCCGCTAGCTTGCTTCAAGCCCATAACGTGTCAGCAACAGTAGCCGATGCTCGGTTTTGCAAACCATTGGATGCAGAGCTAATAAAAAGATTAGCAAACGAGCATGAAATCTTACTCACAGTAGAGGAAGGTTCAATCGGCGGGTTTGGATCACATGTTGCTCACTTTTTGAGCTTAAATGGTCTTTTAGATGGAAAACTCAAGGTAAACTTATCTTGCTACTTCCAAACACATACAATATTTATAAAAAAAGATCAATTTTTTTTAAACACTAATTCGCTTAATGGGATAATATGATCATCTGCAGCTTAGAGCAATGACCCTTCCTGATAGATATATTGATCATGGAGCACCACAAGATCAGCTTGAAGAAGCTGGTCTTTCTTCAAAACATATATGTTCAACACTTTTATCGCTCTTGGGAAAGCCTAAAGAAGCACTTCAGTACAAGTCGATCATGTAAACCGACATCGAAAGTTGGTCCATGAGTGCAGTTCGGGTGCTTCGAATAGCAAGCAGCCAATGGAGGACTAGCATCAGTTTGCACGTATATATTTATATTTATATATTACCTATATATAGTTCATTTTCTTTCAATTGTACTAAAATTAATTATAAAAAACTACTTTCAGCAACAAAAGAAGGTTGATTGAAGCTCTTTCTTAAAGGCCACATTGCATTTACATACAGTTTATTTAAGAGTTTAGTTTACCAAATTATATCCAACTTGTCATGTTTTGTTATTATGTTTATGGGACTTTAAAATTTTCCATTGTGCGTATCGAACATTTATATAGTCGATACCGTGTGTACTAAAACTTTCTATTGTATGTATTAAACTTAAACACTTTTTCCCGTTATTTATATAACCAAAAGTCCAAAATATATACAATAGTAACAAATTAAAAGTTTGATACACATAATTGAAACTTATAGAATTCGGTACAGACAATAACAAAATATGACAAGTTAAATCATTTTGATCGATTAAACCCTTTATTTAAGGCAATTTTTTGAAATTGACTTCCAAGTTTGTCTTAGGAGGATTGCCCATGGTTAAGAGAAAAGGGCAAAATACGCGAAAATACAAAAAAGTTTGCCAATATTACCATTGTATGTAATTAACTTTAATTTGTACCTAAAAATACATACAACTTACATATTTTGTTCATTGTATACAATTGGTAACCTGATTACCAGGTTACCGGTTACAAATTGTATACAATGAACCAAATTTGAAAGTTTTTTGTATTTTCAGGTACCAAAGTTCTTTTATTTTTTGTCAGATTACCGGTAAGTTACCATTATTATAGGTAACTTGCATACAATGAATTAAATTTGTTAGTTTTGTATATTTTTAGATACAAAATAAAGTTGACATACAATGATAATATTAACATAATTTGTTATATTTTCGTACAATTTACCCATAAGAAAATAACCAGGCAATCCAAAGATGGAACTGATGTACAACACTTTCACCCAACCATTGACCCAAAATCTTGTTCATTTTTGTTTTATTATTAGTATTATTATTATTTTTTGTCTTTGATTATTTTTATTTCTTAACTTTAAAGGTAGAAATTAGTTTAACCCTTAATATTAAGAGTAATTTGGTTTAACATTTAGAGATTTTTATTAACAAAGTTTATTTTCAATTAATACTTTTGTCCTTTATGTTTATTTGACAACTGTTTTAATCAGCTACTTTTCTTTGCTTTTGAATTTACCATTATTTTGAGTTGTTACTGGTTGTTTGAAAAGAATCATAAAAATGGAAACTAAACAAAAGAATAACAGGTAAATTGTATTAAAACACAATGAAAATGAGACCTACAACGGGACTCTACTAACTTACAATACGAGACTCATTCTAATGTTTGTGACCGAAAATGATGTGTTATGTTTAACCATAACATGAGAGGATCTTAGCACCGGTAACTAAAATAAAGGTTATTATATTTTTATGTAATTTGCTCAAAGATCAAGGGTTACAAAACTTAAAAGAATATAACTTGTAAATAAAATTTAAGGATTACACCAAAATAAAGTGTGTTATTTGAGCATTACACTACTTGTAAACCTCATACAAGTTGGCTATTTATAAATTGATACTATGTTCTTGAGTTTAAGAAGTAGAGAAAGAAGAGAATTAATTACTTTCACTAGAAAATAGAAGAATTCAAGATAAATTAGCGCAAACTTTCCATTTTCTCTAATTTTCTTTTCCTTCCAAATCATCTTAAATACCTTTAATTTCCTTATTTCAAAAGTAAATAAATAAATAACACAAGATATATATAGGATATAGTGGAATACTTAAAACAAATAAATCCAATAAAAATTTAAAGAAGAAATGGTATATATATGGTTACTTCAGGAAAGTGGGATAATGTGTAAAAAGAATCATTTCATAATGTTTTTTTTTTCAACAGCGTAATCTATTTTCATACTTAGTTTGTAAAAAAGATAAAATTCTAACCAATTATGTTTGAACCCATCTCTAAGAGCTCTAGGCTCGACCATCATGTTATTGTGATAGAATGAAGAGAAGAGAAAAGGGAAAAATAAAAAATTTGACCATAACTTATTCTCAGCCGTGCCAATCGGTATAGCTGTTTATGATAGGGTCACCACTCCCATTATGAACAGATTAGAAGTCGCTAGCCAACACCGGAAGTGCCTCTCGTAATCTCAACTTCTTAGCTAGAGTTTGGGGTGGGACTTGTTGGCGTAATGCAAGCTGGAATGTGGGAATTCGAGGTTGCGCGCCGCTGGAAATCCTCCTCTATACAAGTTCTTGGGCATAAGATGCATCAAACTATGTCAATTGCTTAATTTAATCAAGTGGCATTCCTCGGAAGAAGGTATTCGCATCAAGCCTTACGTTAGAATTCATTAAGAGGGTTTTAGAATTCAAACTAGATATACGATGAAAGTGGTATGATAACATCAAACCCCGATCCATGGCCTAAGCTTAAGTAATTATGATGCAAACTTAACCAATAAATACAATAAAATATAATAGATTAGAGTGCAACCAATATTTGATTTTATAATTGAGTATATAAAAGGAGAGTCAAATTTTCTTCTAGATTTCCTAACAAAGGAATTGCTGATGGGCTTGCAATAATGTATAGAAATTCAATTTAAACTCAAAACATATTAAAGAGGCTATGAAAATGAAGATGTGGTATATTTTCTTCTCATATATTCTTATAGAAGTTGAAAATGATAGAAAAAAATGATTTCAAAACCAATAAAAAAGGCAGTTATTCGTATTCTAAATAATGATCTCAAAATAAATATATTGTTTTAACCTAAAAAATTATATTTATTTCGGTTCTGATCTGTTATTGTATACATTAAACTTTGATACTTATTATCTACGCTACTGGACTTTCGAAAGTTACCATTTAATATATAGAGTTACGTCATATACCTTTAGCTGGAAACTTTTTTATTGTTGATCTATTTTTATACCAAATTGTTGTTATTGCTACTGTGGTTGTTATGTTGAACCCAGGCTTGGACTTCCAATAAACAGTGAAAATGGAAATGACCGATGAACACCATGAATCAATGAGCAACAAACTTGTGACCAACAATCAATGAACAATGAAACCAATGAATAGTGAAAATGAAATCGATAAACACCGTGACACGATGAATGATGAAGAAGAAACCGATGAACTAGATGAACCAAATTGAACAATCAAATTGTAAAAACACATGAACCTTGTAAAAACCACATGAACCCTAGGTTTGTGGTTGATTATGGGTGTGTTCGGCAACGGGTTTATGGGGGATTATAGGGGCTTGAGATTCTAGTTTTCATAATCCCCAGCCCTCTAGCCTCATTCGGGTGTTAAAATCTTGAGAAGATTATTAAAAACATAATCCTCCATAAGTCTCCAAAATAAAAGCTTTCTCATGTAGCTTATGGCTTGTGCTTGGGCTTGAAATTATCAATTAATCAGCCCCAGCCCCAGCTAGTTTCGCCAAACACACCCTATACCTTGTAAACATTGGCATGATGGTGGTTAATTGTACCTTGTAAGAATTGGCATAATAGTGGTTGTTCGAGTTTTCTTTGGGTTACCTGAGTTGCATCACTTTAAAAAAAATCTCCTATTTTTTCTAGAAAATGTTTATAAGAAAACTAAACACTAGAAAACATGTTTACTTACACATTTTCAAATAAAACAGAAAACTTTCCTACTTTTTCACCTTTTTCCATTTTTTCAAACGTCTCAACTTTTTCAAGCATTTTTTTATAAGAAAACACCTCAATCAAGTATGTTTTTCACTTATTCTAGATTTTTTAAAACTCTATCTCTTCATTTAAACAAATTTTCCATTTTTCTTAAAAATCGAAAGCCCCGCCATTTTTCATAAAAAACAGAAAACAAAAAGTTTTTCGCTAAATACCTCCTTGGCTTTTATATTTGGAAACATAATTATAATTATCAAAATGGGACTAGCCGTGCGTTGATACATAACGAGTTTTATATTAGTCTGTGCAGGATAACAACAAATTAATAGGTTATAAAAAGAAAACCTCAATGCCTTATTGTAATTTGGTAATTAAACTAATAATTAATCACCATTAGAAAAAATATAAAATAATATAAACATCATAACCAATATAGAAAAAGGTAAATTGAACTAAAATACAATAAACTTTGTTTTATTTACCATTGCATACAATAAGTTTTTTATTTTAAAAAACAATAGTAAAACAAAGGGTAAATTGCATAAAAATACAATGAACTTTTTCTTAATTATCATTGTATACAATCAACTTTATTTTTTTAAAAATAATACAATCAAGTTTTATAATCCTACCATTGTATACAAGTTATTGTATATAATGGAAATTATAGAAAAGTTTATTGTATTCAATGATAGCTAAATACTAGACACAGAAAAAAGTTGTTTGCATACAATGAGTGAATTATGAAAGTTGGTTGTATTATTTTTAAAAATTTAAAGTTGATTGTATACAATGATAATTAAGAAAAAGTTCATTGTATTTTCATGCATTTTGCCCGTAAAACAAAGTTTAATGTATTTGTTATAAAATAAGAATTATGAAAGTTGATTGTATTGTTTTTTTAGAAAAATTTATACAATGATAACTAAAACAAAGTTTAATGTATTTTGTTTTTCCCGAATATACGAAAAAATATAATACTAACAAAGATTAATAATCTAAGTGCGGAATAGTATATAGAATCGAACACACGGAAGTATCAAAGTTTGATTATATTAATAAGCAAACTTACAAGCACTCAAGAACAGACTTGAGTGCAAAGAACAAACTTCAATTTCAATACACACTAAAATTGAGAGACGAACAAACGGACACTTTTCTAAAACATATGAGAAGAGTATTTATATGTTTCGCAACTAAATTCTGACCATCTAAACAATTACACGTGTAATCATCTGCATAAAAGGATGCTAGGGAATCCTAACAAACTTCTAAACCAATGAGAAGGTCGGATCTTTAACCGCTTGCCTCACGCGATATAGCAATGATAGTGACAGCAATGACGTGTACAAACTGTTGAGGGGACCTGTTGTTCGGTGAAGAAAGACTTCGGTGGAACTTCAATCTTCAGTTCAGCGGAGCGTTTTTCAGATTGATAAAAAGATCCTCTTCAGTGAACCGTCTTCAGCGGCTTGCGAAATGAATAGATCATGACTATGTCAGATGCTTTCTTCGAAACACATCTTGCCTGATGGAGTGTAAACAAATATGCAACTAACAATATCCCCCTATTTGTTTATAATCCATCAACTTATTACATAGAATAAGCAAATAAAGAATGAACTATTTACAAGAGAATAAACTATGTACAGAAAAGAAATAAATAATTTAAAAAGAATAAAAGAATGAGAACTCATATGTACATGATCCATTTTATTTTCTTTTGGATTCTTTTTCATTTTCTATATTTTGTTGTTTTCTGAAAAGATATGAATAAGGGAAGTTCAGTGATTGGGATTTTGCCGAGACTGTTTCGGGACAGCTTGATTTGGATCAGGCTTAAATTCTTCAAGAAGCGGCTCAGTGGGAGTCTTCAGATTTACACACTTCATGTATTCATCAACGATATCCTTAAGTGATGGATCCTTGTAATCCAAGAAATATCGCAGTGATTTCAGATCCAAATAACTGACTTGGGGAAATTCTGATACTCGCTGAAATTTCAAGTTGTCAGAAGTATCAAGAAAGAAGAATCCACGTGGATTGGAAATCACTTTTCCAGCTTCAGGTGCATGACCCTCAAGTAGAGAAATGTCGATACCTTTATAGTTTGACAGCTCTCCAGTGGCAATTAATTGCATGATTTGATCCTGAGACTTACTGAATGTTAGCTTCTTTCTTATGGCCAACATTGCTTTTGCTTCAGTAGGTTTGGATTTTTCATGGGTGATTTGAGTTTCAGAAGGTCTACCTTTCATTGCGTTGTTGTAATGTTTGATAACGCTGGAGATCTAATTCTGAACATAATCTACATCATCAGTTAGCTTCATTCTTGAAAAGCAGACCATAATTTCAGACTACTCAGTGTAGCCGAATTTTAGCACTATCTGACGAATGGTGTATTTGTAATAGATAGAATTGTCTTTCCATTGCAAGTTTAGAAGAATGTCTCCATTTTCCTTTTTGAGCCTGACTGATGTGATTTTGTCAGGATGATGTCTTATATTTCTTCTGACGAGCCATTCGTCTTGCCTTTTCTCAAAATCTTGTTTCTTTTTCAGCTGTTTTTCCTTATCAACTTTAATATTTTCCTAATATTTAAGCTGAAGAGATCGAGGAGACAGACCTATTCTCCCAGCTTCAGCTTCTTCCGCAGCAACTTTTTAAGCTTCTACTCTCTCAAGTTCCTCAGCAACTCTTCTTTCCTTATAAAAAGGGTTCTCATCATCTGAATCATCACCAAAATTTTCACCATATTGGCCAATGAGTAACAAGTTGTCAGGTGAATTTAATTCCATAGGTTTCTTCCATTTGTCTACATGGCCCAGCTTTGGAACGGCCAAGTCAGAGACCTCTTTGTTTGTGAAGCTCGGTTCTTTAGAGGTAGGAGCTCTTTTATTCAAAGTGTTGGGTCCTACTAAAACAGGACCTTGTTTATTTTCATCTAAACCACTGGTATTTACATTTGGTTCAGGTTGAGTGTGAGAGGGACCACAACTTCTATCAACAGTCTTTTCAGCCTTTTGCTTATCAAGCAAGGCTTTTAGCTCCCCCTCAGCTTGAGCTCGGGTAGCTTCAACTTGAAGTCTGACTTCTTCAGCCTTTGCTCTCGCTTGATCAGCCAATTCTAGATCATATTCAGCTCTGTTGCCCGATCCAAGCTTTGAATTGCGGTGTTGCGAGAATATTTCTTCTACCACAGAAGATTTTTTCTGTCAGCTGCAGCCTTCTTTCTGATGATTTGACATATTTTGGACTGTCTTATAATTTTCTCCCCCTTAGAAGCAGAGGAGAATCCGGAGGATTCTACCTTCTAAGACAGTTCCTTTATCTGATTTGTAATATTATCAAACGATGGTTGGAATGTATCCTGAAGGCAATCTACAGCAGCTTCAGAAAGATTTACAGCATAGAACTTGTTAACTGAAGAGAAGATTTTATCAACAGAAGATGATAGACTAGTGTGTTTATCAACTAATTCTTTGATAGAGGTGGAAGTGGTGGTGGAGAGTTTAGAAATCATGTCAAGGATCTTTTTGTATAAGGTGACACGAATCTGGGTATGAAGAGTAAGATCACGGATGAGGGTGGTGGAGTACTATACAAGGTGATCAGCACGCCCTTTTGAATTCCGACTAAGATAAACCTTGATCATTAGTGAGTGTGGTCAGATTGAAAGAATTGGTTTTGATAAAGAGAGAGAGTTTTGAAGGTTTCAGAGATTGATTGCAGGGAGGCAGAGATATCAACATTTTCGTCAGAAGGTGGAGAATGTACAGATTGTGGAGATAGAAGAATATCAAAATCATCACTGTGATCAAAATGATCGACATCGGAAGAGGATGGAGTAGGTATGGCAAAGAATTGTTCAAGGTTAATGGTTTGTGAGTGTAAGGATGCAGCAATAGAAGCAATGAAGGTAGGAGGTAAAAGATTTGCTTGGACAGGAGATCCTTCAGCAGGTGTAATAGTAGGGGAAGTGTTTGGAAGAATGAGGTTGAAGAGGCTTGGTTCGAGAGGATTGGTAGCCATAGTAACAGCTAGGTTTGCTGAAATGTTGAGGGCTATTTAAGGATTTGCTTCAGTTACAGTCTGGTTTATGACTGTGTCTTCATGAGTAGTGACAACCTTAGAAGGAGTTGGGTTTACTTCAGCGCCAATGGATGTTTGAGAATCAGTAACAACAGGAGGTGGTTGAGGAGCATCATGTTCAGTCTGGTTTATGACTGAGAAATCACTTGCTCCGGCTATATCCGTAGGACTAGTGGGATTTGCTTATCCATAAAGGGATGTAGGTTGGGCCTCAACTCCAGGGTGGGCTGAAGTGTCGCTGGCTTTAAGTGCTTCAGATGCTAGAGGTATGCCAACACCATCACTAGCAAGAAGAAATGCATTAGAGTCAGATGGTTTTGGGTTTGACACATCATGTGCATAGGCCACATCCATAGAATCAGTTGGGTTGACTGATCCATCGAGGGATGAAGGGATAGTTTCAGCAACACCGGATGTGGGAGCATCCATGATTGGTGGTACCTGAGTATCAGTGGGTTTGTTGATAGAGTCGATCGTAGTGGGTTGAAAAGTCTCGACTGACTGGTTTCTGCCAGCGTCTTGATATCTTTGTAAATCCGTTGCAAATTAGAGACGGAACAACGCAAATCCGTTGCAAATTAAAGACGGAACAGCGAAGGTTTGCCCTTGATATCTTTGTAACTCGATTCGGTCGCAAATCCATCGCAAATCCGTTTGAAATCGGTCACTAATTAGCAATGAATTAGAGATGGTTTTGTTGCGTCTCTAATTTGCGACAGATTTGCGACGGAATCAAGATCCATCGCAAATCCGTCGCAGATTAGCGACGGAACAGCGACGGTTTGCCCTTGATATCTTTGTAACTCGATTCGGTCGCAAATCCGTCGCTAATTAGCGACGGTTTTCTTCCGTCGCAAAATTTCGTCGGAAATCTCAGTTTTTCTAGTAGTG
>JAUEJL010111864.1:0-12460 GCA_032274825.1 Drosophyllum lusitanicum | reverse complement strand
TTCGGTTAACTTATGCAAGTTGGCCTTATGTTTTATGATCATAGGACTATTGATCAAGTGTTTGAGCTTTGGTTTTGTTAGGAAGTGATTCTCATCACTTCATCAGGTGAGTACACCCTACTGATACCTAACTTTTGTTTTAAGTTTATAAGTCATCACAAATGTGTTTTATATGTTTGGCAAATTGTTGAAACTTATTGTATTAAAGGATGTGGAACTTGTGGTAATCTTTGTATGTTAATGAACATCATTATGGAAACAAATAAGGCCAATGCTCCACTTAGGAGAAGGGCTATGCTAATGTTGATTTTGTACTAGATAGTTTCTTGAGACATGATACTCCATACAGGAGTGAGTTATGAACTTGTATTAGCTCATGTGATTTTGAACTGATAAGTAGTGTTTTCACTTAGAGTGTGTTATAGGCATTGAGATGCCAAATGTGATTTTGTTTGTTGAGCATTTATGCTCAAGAGATATGAGTTATATGACACCTACTTTCTTTTGATAAGCTTAAATGCTTGAGTTACTTGGCCTCTATGGCATGTGATATATGTGACCCTTGTGGTATGATTTTTGGTCCGGACCAGTGTTTGAGATTTAGTACTTTGTACCATGTTGGTTCCTAACCATTGGGTGACGTGTGTTGTTTCATGTGGCTTCGGCAATTGGGAACCTAGATACACGGGTGGTTGAGGAATTCGTGCAAAGAGTGAAGGGGGTGATAGTACCCATTATGACCGTGTGGTTCAATGGGCTGACGAGCCACCGAACCTAAGCAAACACGAGTGGACTTAGGGAACAGATCATCCACTCCTGATAACTGTTGTATGGTGGATGTTTCGTGCTCCCACGTGGACTTGTTGACCATGGTTGACCACTATGGAAGATACAAGCTCTAGTGGACTTGTCCCCCACATTTTGTGTGCTATGATAAGTGATGTCATACTGAATTGAATGTGATGATGACTTATTTATTTAGGTTAAACTGTTTTGGTACAGTCACTAGCTTATGCTAACAACTCTGTTGTTTAAATGTTTTTGTATCAGCAGATAAATAGTTACTTTGCCGGTGAGGCAGGTAGAAGCTTTTAGGAAGCCTTTGATTCGACCTAGTGACATGTTTGGATATACATGACATTTGCTCTCATTTTGTTTATTCATTAATTAATGGGCCTGTAATTAAGACAACAAGTAACACCAAACTTTTGTAAATCAGTTAAAGCTTCCGCACATCTATATAAATGAATTAACCAATGATGCTGTTTATTAGTAAATTAAAAAGTTTAAAATCGTACTAAAAATCAGGGTGTTACACTTGCTAAGAATGAAAGTCACAAATTTATTTCTAAAGTTTATTATGTGCCTGGCTAAAAAATAATATTTTGAGTTTGGGCAACTTTTGGTGAAAGACTACGATATTCACTTGAAAGATCGTAGTGCTATCTTACGAAACCATGAAGGAAGGATTATTACCAAAATGCTAATGACTAAAAACCGAATGTTCCTTCTAAATGTTCAACATGAGATGTCGAATGCCTAAAGGCTTGCTTGAAGGATCATTCGTGGCTATGGCACATGAGGTATTGAAACATAAACTTTGGTGACTTAAAGTTGTTATCTATGAAAAACATGGTAAGGTTTGTCTCCAATTGATCATCCTAATCAAGTATGTGAAGGATGTCTTGGGAAATATGCAAGAAATGCGTTCTCAAAAGAAGCAACATCAAGAGCTAAGGAGCCACTAGAACTTATTCACACTGATTTGTGCGGACCCATTACTCCATCACATGGTAATAATAAATATCTCATGCTTTTGATGCTTTTAAAACATTTAAAGAATGTTGAAAAGGATAAGACTTAAAATTTAAAGTCATGAAATCTAATATAGGTGGAGAATTCTTATCAAAAGATGTCAAAAAATTTTGTGAAGAAAACGAGATCCGAAGATTTTTAATAGCTCCTTACTCTCCACAACAAAATGGAGTTGTTGAGAGGAAGAATAGAACCATTCTCAATATGGTTTGTAGCATGTTAAAAGTAAGATTATTCCAAAGGAGTTTTGGGTAGATGCAGCTGCTTGTGCAGTATATCTCTCTAATCGATGTCCATCCAAGAGTCTAGATAACAAGACTTTACAAGAAGCATGGAATGGGATAAAGCCCACCGTATCTCATCAATAGGTTTTTGGGAGCATAGATATATTCAAGTACCCAGCCAGAGTTGTCGGAAGCTTGATGATAGGAGTGAGAAGCATGCATTTGTTGGCTACAACAAGCAATCAAATGCTTACAAGCTTTACAATCCAATCACAAAAAAGGTGATTGTGAGTAGAGACATGGAGTTCGACGAAGAAGGAACATGGGATTGGAACACAAACAAGGAAGGACATGAGTTTCTTCCCGTTATCGGTGAAGGTGAAGAGGCATGTGACACAGGTGAAGATGTTCAACCACCTTCAAGTCCAACTCTAACTCAAGACTCATCTTCAAGTTTGATCGAAGCATCTTTAAGAATGAGAAGCTTACAGGAACTCTACGAGGTAATAGAAGAGCTAAACACTTTTCAGTTTGTATGTTGATTGTAAACCTTTAGGATTCAAGGAGTCTATGCAAAGCAAGACGTGAAGACAAGCAATGGATAAGGAAATAAAGTCAATAGAGAAGAATGACAAACGGCAGTTGACATTTTCAAAAGGCTAAAAGGCTATGAGAGTCAAGTGGGTGTACAAAGCAAACAAAAATACTAAATATGAAGTGGAGAAGTACAAGGCAAGGCTCGTGGCAAAAGGTTACAAACAGAAACATGACATAGACTATGAAGAGGTATGTGCTCATGTTGCTCACTTGGAAACTGTAAGAATGATAATTGTTATTGCTGCCCAATATAGATGGAGCATTCACCAAATGGATGTGAATTCCGCTTTCCTAAATGGACTTCTCGAAGAAGAAGTTTATGTGGAGTAACCGGTATGTTGTCAAAGGACAAGAAGGTAAGGTGCTAAGGTTGAAAAAGGCCTTTTATGGCCTAAAGCAAACATCACGTGCTTGGAATACTAGAATTGATAAGTACCTTCAACAAAATGGTTTCACAAAGTGTATAAGCGAAGGTAATATGCACTTTATGTGAAATTTTTAAATAAAGAAATGTTAGGTTCAAAATATTGTATAGAAATATAAGTTTACATTGTGGGTGAAGTTTGCATTAAAAGCAAACATGATGAGCTTATCATGTAAATACTCTATGAGTATATATAGGTATATGACATAAGGTAATATATCGGTTGCAGCTTTCAAGTTTATGATCTAAGGTGTATTGTGTGTTTTCTATCTTCTATCTTTCTTAGATCTACAAATTCAACCGGTCGATTTGTGTAGGCTTGAGTCACAAACCACTAACAAGAAATATTACTTGTTTGCGTGGATGATCTTATTGTCACAGGAAATTCTCCCATGATGGATGAATTCAAGAAGTCCATGGCCTAAGAGTTTGAGATGAGTGATATTGGGCTTATGTCTTAATATCTTGGCATCGAGGTGAAGTAAACACAAGAAGAAATCTTCATAAGCCAAGAAGGAGACACGAAAGAAATTTTGAAGAGGTTTGGCATAGAAGACCACACATTCTCTTTGTCGTGGGATTAATTAATCAATCGACTTATGGAAGCACCTACTACATCTCACTTGCTGCCAAGAGGATCCTTTGTTATATCAAAGGTACCATTGACTATGGTATTTTCTATTCATCGTTTGATGATTTCAAGCTTGTTGCAATAGTGACCATGACCAGGATGGAGACTATGATGAGAATAAGAGCACACTGGTAACACTGCCTTTACATGGTCATCAAAGAAGCAACATATTGTTATGTTGTCCATTTGTGAAGAAGAGTATGTTTGTACCACTTCATGTGTGTGTCATGCACTTTGGCTCAAAAACATGTTAAAGGAGCTACATAGGCTACAAGAAGATGCAACTGAAATCTACGTGGATAACAAGTTAGTCATTGATTTAGCAAAAAATACAGTCTACCATGATCGAAGCAAGCATATCAACACTCGATATCACTTTATTTGAGAATGCGTCACAAGGAACAATGTTCGAGTAATACATACAAGATCTGAAGATATTTTCACCAAGCCACTCAAGGAGAAGGAGTTTCCAAGACTGAGAATGATATTTGGAGTCGGCAAATCAAGTTTAAAGGGAGACGTTGGGTCATAAGCATGATTTGATCCAATTAATATTAGGTTATCCATTACAATTGTTGTCTACGCACAAGTACAAGAAATTATCTAAAAAACTCCTACAAAATATCTACGGGAAGTCCATAGAATTATGTACAAGATGTATGTAAAAATATCTATGTAAGAAATATATAGATACTAAATTAAATATTATTATCAATGGAAATATCTAGTATGTACATCCTTCCATAGACTAGTATAAATGATGGTGAGGTCATGCATTGTAAATCATCAAGCAAAGCTTAAGCAATACACTTCATTTCTAAACATTGGATTCTTTCTCTCTTCTAAGTTTCCTTAAAACCTCTCCATCACCAAAAAGCCTAAAAGGCTCCTTCCAAATTTCCAACACAATAATTAGATTAAAGGGTTATTTATTTCTTGAATTCAGATCCATCGAGATAAGAATTGTTTATTTGGAATTAAAGCAAACTACTAAGCAATACATTTCTCCAAGTTAATCAATTCGTAAGCGTAAAGTTGAAGTTCGCACAAGAAGTGTGCTTACGTAACAACGATGAACTAAACCCAAAAGTCGAATTCTCTAAATCAAATACAAGAAAGTTGTCCTCGAATTGAAACGTCCCGATGACTATTGCAGGTTCACTTGTTGAACCACCGTCAATAATAGCCAGACATGCAACGTCCTCTGTTATTTGTTTAATGGAGTTAGTAGTGGATATAGTCCACTTCTTCCCTTCCGGGAGAAGAAAATCAATATCAGGAACTTTTAAACCTGTGGTGGAGGTGTTGTAACAAAGGCCAAACTGGGCAACTGGCTTTGCATGAGGAATCCTTTTTGTAACCATTGAAAACCTCCGAATGACACCATTATAAATGTCTGTTCTAAGAGTGGTGTAAGGGTCAATTGTACTAATCCTTGTAGTGGTATTTGCAGGAACGTTGATAGATCTCTTTTTAATAACAATGCTATTGACACCGATAAAGTAACCAAATGTATCTAGATGCTTTAGCAATGGAGTATAAGAAAGATAACTTCTTACATCGACATCGGACTGGGGAAGAAGATAATAAGGACCTGTTCCAAAGAAAAGAACCCCTTGGTCAGACGGCTTGCTAGGTAGACAAAGAGCTAGTGACTTTTTAAGTGGCTGATATAAGTAAGCAGGCATTGCATAAGGAGAAGACGAAAATGCCATGACACCAGTAACATTTGACGGGAAGGATGCAAATGTTGAAGTAGGAGCGCATGCCGCATCAGGATTTGCACCATAAAAACTGTTAACAACATTTCTACCATTGCTTGTGCTCATCGTGAAACTATCATAGTTGAGCTGGGCTTGGCCACATGATCTGGTAACTGGGTTGACCACATTGACCGGGCATGTACAATATCCCCAACCAGGTAATGTCGAATGGTTGTTTTCGGGGGCGCATGAAGGATTGTTATAAGAGTAAGAAGTTCGGACCTCGGTGCATTGATATTCTTCACAAGAAACAGGATAGGTGCAAAGTTTGTCAGGGGGGCAACTGTCTTGATACATGATGTTCCAATCCAGAATACAGTCATGCCATATGAAGGGAGCATCGATGTCTATTAGCAAGTTTGTATGCAAGAAGTGCATATTTACCCAGGATGTCATGATCTCAACACTATACACAGGCTTAGCAGCATCGATATGTTTGTTAACCGGAGCCACTACAGAAGTGTAAGGTGGCTCATATGCAGATATAGCTTCATGTTCTTGAGAGATGAAAGCTATAACAAAAACGAGTAGTAATTTTAGAACCAAAAGCATTTTTGAATGTTTATATGATTATTCTCAACTGCATCTAGTGCTGGAAAAGGGCATAAAGCAGGTTTATATATATATTTGTCTGCAGAACGTACAACAATTTATAGAAAAACAACTTTCAGAAAAAAAAGGTGTGTTTGCGTTTCTTTTTCTCTTGATTATAGTAGTAAAAGATATATAAGATGTACTTTGAGTTGGTTCTACCACATCTTTGCATCTGTGGAAGACTTTGACCACAGTGGAGATGTGACTGCTAGCTAATTGAATGGTCATAGTCGTACTTTGGTATAAAATTAAACTTAATCTATTTGCATTAATTAGCCCTCAAGCAACGGACATGTTTAAAAAGATGACCAAGTTAAGTTAATTGGTTAGGGAAAAAATTATACAAAAAGTTATGTGTTTGCATTTGGACACAAGGCAAATTGATGCAAATGGACACAAGGCAAATTGATAACAGCACATGCACCAAATTATTAATGGCATGCACTATGGATCAATGACCCATTTGTTCTTAGTAACTGTAGTTTTTGAGTTTTGACATGTTTAATATAATATTGTCGATCAACTCTAACACTCTATCAATGTATAAATTCTAATATATATAACCTACAATATATATATGACCCATTTTATAGAATGAAAATAAGCCTATATAAAATTAATCTTAATAGTCCCTTTGTAATGAAGTTGATCTTTCTTCAGTGTTGGGTGGATGACACTTGAACTACTTAATTAGACATGCGTGAGCATGTAAAGATATGATGCTGGTTTTTAGCATCATGAAAAGGCTGGTCGCGAAGTTCTGTAAAAACCAGGCGTCTACGAAGTAGCAGTTATAAAAAAACTATATATTGATGGTTACATGTGTATGAGATCATGTGATGAAATGCTCCTATGAGATGAACAATATATGCATGCACCTTGTTGAGTATTCATGTCACTTAATGTGATGAACATGGTTAGATAGATTGTTGATCCTATTGAGTTGTTGTGTTCGTTGAGACTTGAGATGATTAGTTTGTAGTTAATGTTAAAATGTTACATGATCATTGATCATTTGAGATGATTAGTAGTTTGTTTATGTGAGATGATGGTTAGCCATGAGACGCGATGCCTTGGATGTAAATGTAGTTTGTAAGAGATTTATATTGAGATACGATGCTTAATTTGTAATGCCAATTGGTTAACTTAATTTGAGCGTGATGTATATTTATATATGTATGGTTTATATGTATTTAATTATTAAAAAATGTTCAATATAGTCCATACTTAATTCATAGTCCTAAGGGACTAATTTTAGCTTTTGGATCAATAACATCAATGGTCCAGATTGCATTTTAAAAATTTCGGCGTAGTGGTATTTTCGTAATTTACATGTGATGTTTTTACAAATCACACGTGATTATATACTGAATTACCTGTGATTGAATATTAAAATTTTAGGAAACACAACCCTTAATTATTTATGAATGGTTTATATATATATATATCACTACAACAAAAATGATAATTGTTCACATTTATTTCTTCACGGTTTATGAAAATGCGAACATTATTTTTACAATCATTTTTAAGCGTGCAAATTTTCTACACATTTATAACTGTGAATAATAAGAAAACTTTTAAAAAGTCTCGCATTTATAATTGTGAGGTAAAACGTTCACACTTATAAGTGAGAAAGAAGACAAATAAATTTTCATCACACATTTAATGTGAAAACACATTAAAATTGGTCACATTTTTTAGCGTGAAGAAATGCATGTTAAATTATATTCGCAATTTTAAATGTGAATAATAATATTATTAATTATTTACTCACATTATTAAACGTGAAATTTTATTAAAATTTCTCACACATTTAAATGTGAAGGACTAAACAAAGTCACAAACCATGCTTCCAAAAACTAAAAGCAAACCTCACGCTTTCAAAACTGTGAACAAACGGCATCAAACAAAATTCACGTTTACAAGCGTGAACAAATTCGTAAAAAAACCCCAATTACTCCATAAACAACCCCATTCAACATATTTGTAAACCAAAGATGAGAAACCTTGTCGTTCATTTCCAATAATCAAGTTCCAATACAAAAACATGTTTAAGATGAGAAACCTTGTCGTTCATTTCCAATAATCAAGTTCCAATACAAAAACCTGTTTTGCCCTATGGATTTGTTGATCAACACTCAAAGGTGTTCGAAATTTGTTGATCCACTTAACAATTCATCAAGACCTCTCGTCGATGTTCACTTCTTCATCCTTCTTTGACCTATTCCTTTTCTCTATCCAATCTCATTTGCATACCAAGCCCCTAATCCTTCGACAATTGTGTGCCATGTGATTTCTCCCATTCAATTAGGCCCAAATTCGACGATATTTACTCATGCATTCTTTCTACTAATCTTTTGTAACTTCTCCTAATCAATCAAGCCCTAATATGACAATAGTCACCTATGATTTCTCTATCTGAGTCGTTTGTGAACCCTACTATGCGTATCTTGGTTCTCTCCTAATTGATCGAAGAATTACTATCATTATTGGAGCATGTCGAGGCATTATGTATCAGTTCCAGCTCCGATTTGATTACATATCATTTCATCCTGTAGTTTTCGATTATCCCTCAATACGATCGCAATTCCAGGTAATATCATTATTTTTGCCATTTTGATGTGTAGTATGATCGTATTCTAACATGTGTGGTAAAGGAGGATTTTTGTTTATTTCTCAGCATTAGAACTTCTCTAATTTCTATCCTATTTTAGTTTTGTATGCTATAGGATATCCAAAATCATCTGTTTGATTCTACGTTACAACCAAACAAAGGGAATCGGTGTCCTATTTATTGAATGCACGCAAGGTAAGAGGAATTGATTATTTGAATCACACTTAGATATTCACTCGCATGAGAATCTTCTTTTGTGAGAATTGATTCTGAATAGAGGAATTATTTCAATGTTGCATCCAAACTTTTAAGTTATTTTCAGTTTGTTTATGTTTGTTCCATTTGCTCATTTGTGTTCTGAATTTGAATCTCACCGGTTTATCCACTTTGTTAATTTGAATCGAGCCCTAGTCTATGAATAAACAAAACTGTTGATCAAAACAAAAATTAAATGTATAAGCATGCACTGAACTGCTTTATGATCTTATAATTTATTGCTTTGAGATATTTGGTGATCCATTACTTTAAATTAGTGTTTATATTCTATGAATGTTACTGTAATAACTTTATTATTCACTGTGCAAATACACCCTATTTGCTATTTTTTTTATTTGCTAAAATGAAGATATATTTGTTAAAACCTAAATTGTATGTTACATGAAGTTGGAACAATGACTACGTACTATTAAATGTGAACTTAGCTACTCTTTCTCCTCCTTGTGTTTTATTTTAGGAATCAAAATTGGCCATTTCCTTCGTCCTTTTATATTTGATATGGTTAAGCTTGTTCATATAAGTTTTGTGGGTTGGATTTGTTAATATAACTCAGTTATTTCTTTTCCTTAAAGCTTTGTCTTTTTGAGATGAGTTGTAATCAATAAAATCTATTATTGGGTGAAGAAAAAAGTTTTCTTCATAAAAAGGTAGACATTTCTTATTTCAATTTTGGTTAGAAACTATAGTTGAGTTGTTGTAAGAGTAGTATAGCATTATACTATAAAAGCTTCAAACATAGGTTTAAATTTGCAATAGAATTAGTATTTCAAAAGTAATTTTGAAGATCATGTTTTTTATGGTCATGGAGGCTGGTAGGTACTTTTTACTCTTTTTTGTTTTTACTAAATTACAAAGTTGCTGTCAACGGTTTTGAATTCTTTATTGGGGTTTGTCCCGGTTATAAAATATATTTAATAGTAACGGAAGCGTGAACACGTGTACAATAATTTTAAATTCTTTAAAACCCCCCACCAAGATCAATATGCATGTACTAAGAAAACTATAAACAACCATAGGGGGTTTAAGAAATACAACCTTTGTTGCGTGAACCGGCATTGGTGAAGACTAGAAACGACAAGGAACCAAGTATAGCTTCCCTCCAAGGTATCCACACGTGAGCAACATCCAACACCAACCGAGTACTAGCCCTTTCAACCCTATTTGTAGACAACACCAAGTAGAAGCAAAAAAAACATTTTCTTCTTCCTAACTTGTGTTCAAGTCTACTAATTGTTGTGACTCTTTCAACTCCTTGAAAAACATCAATAACATAAATCTTGTATATGTGTTGTATGGGAAGGAGAACAAGTTGGTTAATGTTTATTCAAGTTTTTACTTAAACAATCATCCAACACCAACCTATAAACAAGATAGATTACTTTTATATAAAATAACTCTCCTTGTTTTCTTGAATGTGAGACCATAGATAAGAACAAAAGAAAACTTGCTTTTCTTCTTGCTAGTCCACGACATACACACACTAAACACTTCCTCACAATTACTTCTCAACCTTTTATTTATGTCTTGCATTCTCTCTTACTTTTTAGCCACCAACCCTTTATGTCTTTTATATATCAAAAATCCATTATTTTTTAGAGCCAACAAAATGAGGCCTCCCATTTTGGTTGTCATTCGGCAGCCACAAAACAAAAAAAAAGGGAGGGGCCTCCATCAATGCATAAGCATACATGACATGCAAACATGTAGTGTAATCATAAACACATACATATACACACAAAGCATAAAACCAAAAAAAGGGGGCCACTTAAAAATATAGATTTATATTTATATTTAAGTTTTATAAAATAAAACAAGATATAAATATGTGCAACACAATAAGGGGATACATCTATATGTATATCCTTATAATAAGATACATAATATGAGTAACAAGTTTACTCTTAATTTATATATATATATATATATAGTTATTGTAACATTATTATTTCACTTAAATAATAATGTGTCCAATGAATATATATAGTAGGGTTGATTATATTTGAATCATATTCAAATATATAATTGGCATATATTTGTTCTTTGTGTGCGACCCTATAAGTTTATTTATTATCAGCAATATCGTCGTGAGTTGCATCTTGGGCATATAGAACCAACATTCTTTTAGACTGTTTCAGTTCCTAATATTTGGAGATGGTTTTCCATGCAAGTTATGATTCTATATGTTTGATGTGTGTGTTAAAGAAGACTAATGCTCTATCTTCCTTAATGCAGCTTCTGAAATAGAAGCCTCGGACACTATAGAGTCCACTGCTGTTGTTGCATTGATATATTCATCAACAAACCGTAGTGATTCAAGCCCGTCCTTTATTGTGACAAAGAATCCATTTCTTTGTCAAGTGATCTCAAAGTAAAAGGCCGTTTTATTTTGTGTATTTTTTTCACATAGATAGATGCATATATTGACAGTTTCTTGTTCATATAATGTTCCATTTATTTGTTTCTTTTTTCTGATAGCTATAGTTAACCGAATCGGGAAGATGAGTATGCAAGGATCGAGACAGCTGGTGGCAAGGTTATACAATGGACTTCATCTATAGTACCTATTTGAGTTGTTCTAGAAATACAAGATTAGAGTGTATATACTTAATGATATACAGGATTGCAAGGAGATAAATTGATTCTTGTGTCAATTTATTATAAGTTGGAGGAGATAAGGTATGTTCAATTATGGAAACTGTATACTTTTTAGACATCAATTTTGACAATTATTATTTTGTTTTAGTTGTTGCAACCAAATTTACATGTCTACTATTTTTGTTTGAATTGGTTGATTTGAGCTGTTTAGTCGATGGGTGTTTGTTAGAATTATTAGATTGCAAAATAATGCTTGATTTGTATATAAATAGCTAAAAAAATCTCACACATAAAACTATAAAAGTGTGAAGAAATGCCAAAAAATTCTCACACTTAAAAGTGTGAAGTAATGGCTCAAAATCCTCACACTTAAAAGCATAAAAATTTTCAAATATATCTTCACACTTAAAACTGCGAGGATTTTTTAAATAACTTCACACTTAAAAATGTTAACAAATTAGTGACACCTAGTTTCTTCGCGCATGAACCAAGTGCGAACTTTATATTTCCACACACTTTTAAGTGTGTAAATATGACTTAATAAGCGTTTAAAATTAACCACTTTCTTGTAGTGTTTTGATATTGCAATATTTATATATATATTCGTTGCGATAAATGACATTTAAATGTTAAATATTTCTTTAATATATGATAAAATGGTACTTAAAGTGTGTAAGTGTCAATCACAGATCATAAATACTCAATGGCGGGACTTTAAGCGGAAAAGGCTGAAAAAGACTCGAGATATTAAAGAAAATCATGAAGTCTAAAAAGTCGAGTACGCGACGCGTCAAGGATATCAACGCGACGCGTTCACTTGAAAACGAGCGATCTTGTCGGGCAAGAATAATAAGACGCGACGCGTCCAAGGGATAAACGCGACGCGTTTCCGGCTGGAAATCAACTCTATAAATAGACTTGTTT
>JAUEJL010111842.1:0-12462 GCA_032274825.1 Drosophyllum lusitanicum | reverse complement strand
CATGGTGCTGGAGGTGGAGCTGGCGGTTCAGGCGGTAGAGGCGGCGGTGGAGGTGGTGTATCCGGTCATGAGGGTGGATATGGAGGCGGTAGCGGTAGTGGTGGTGGTGAAGGTGGTGGTCATGGTGGCTATTCCCCTTGATGCTAAACTCATGACTTTGCTTTGTCTAAAATGAGTCCATAGATCACTCATTTTCCCTGTTATGATTATTGATAATAAGATTTAACAAAGATATCAATCTATGCAAATGAATTGCATCATCAATTTGTATTCTTGAGTAACTTATTTATGAAATTAAAATTTGGTGCCTTTGCTACTTCATTTCCTATGCCAAAAAAATTAAAATAAAAACAACAAATATATACTGAATTAAAACCTTCTCATATTTCTTTTAACTGATTAAAATGCTATCAACCAAATCTATTGCACCTTCATAGCCAAATTTAGCCATCAAACTCCTAACCAGGACGCTCCATATCCCTTTATCTGGACAAACCCCATCATTCACCATTCTCCAAACCCATTCCTCCCCTTTTTCCACACAACCCGACCCACACATCCCGAACACAAGACTCGAGTAAGTAATCAAATCGGACCGTAAACCCACTCGGCTCATGGCTCTGAAAAGTTGACCCGCAAGGTCAACCTTACCATATTTGCAACACCCGTTGATAATTATGTTCAAAGTGATCACATCTGGTTTCACCCCTTTCACTACCATCTTTGCCATAACCTTCAAACCTTCGTTAACCATATCATTACCACAATACATGTTAATAATTGTGTTGTATGTGGCCAGGTTAAGCCCGATCCCACTTTCTTCCATCTCGAGAATGAGATCAACCACAGATTTTAAGTCTTTGACTTTCGAAAAGCCCATCAAAAGCTCGTTGTATGTTGTCAAATTAGCCAAGTTTCCCATTTGATGGAATAACTTCATTGCTGAATCAACCTTCCCATTAGCACAAAGACCTTTGATGAGTGCATTGAAGGTTGCTGCATTTGGCGAGCAGTTCATGTTGTCAATAAGGTTATAGGCTTCCTCAAACATAAAATTACCACAAAGGACATCCACCATGGATGTGTAAACCACCACATTCGGGTGGCACCCTTGTGTCATCATCTTGTTCCATATTTCTAATGCACCTGCAAAGTCCCTAGACTTTGCATAGCCGTTGATCAAGGTCCCATAAGTCGCTACATTTGGAGGGCATGATCGTCGTTCCATTTCAAGACAAAAAGATGCAGCTTTCTGCATCTTCCCAGTGACACAAAACCCGTTTATTAGGGTGTTGTAGGTGACAACATTTGGTAAAACGCCCTCTCGGGTCATTTTGTTATAGACCTCACAAGCTTGTTCCATTTTCCCTTTTGCACAAAAACCCTTTATCATAGAAGTGAAAGTGAAGACATTAGGCGTGCATTGCCTCAAGAACATCTTGGCCAAGATAGCTAACGAAAGCTCGATTTCACCGAGATCCGAGAGGGTGTTTATAATCGTTGTGAAGGTGATTACATTTGGTGAAACCCCATCAACAACCATCTTTTCTATTAGCCGAAACGCCTCGTTTAAATCACCCTCTCTACAAATTCCCGTGATCAAAGCATTATATACAGAAACCATAGGAAAATCTCCCACAACACTATCAACAAGGTCCTTTGCTTCTTTCAACTTACCAAGATGACACAGGGAAGAAACAACTGTTGTGTAACTTACTTCATCAGGTGAACATCCTTTCTTAGACATTTCAACAAGCACCTTGTGTGCACCATCAATCCGATTGTTCTTGCACAATGCTTTTAACAAGATGTTGTATGTATACTTATCTGGTTCTATCCCGTCTCTCTTCATATTACTATAAATGGGATTAATCATATGAAACTTATTCTCATTTAACAAAGCATCCAACAGATGATTGTAGATCTTAACAGTAGGTTTACACCCAAAATCTTGAATCCGGTAAAATGTTTTCAGTGCTTGATCAGCTGATCCAGCTCTTCTGTAAGAAGTGATCACACTAATGAACAAATCCTCAGAGCCACTGATGCCTTCCAATTTCATCTGTTGCAGAAGGTATTGAACTCCATCTAAATCGCTTTCTTCCCCAAGTTTTTTTATAATTGTTTCGTAAGTGAGGCTCGTATGTTTGAACGTTCTCGAATTGGATACTGATTTGAAGTATTGAAGGGCCAAATTAATGTCTTTTTCATGATACAATCTCTTCAAGACTTCAGATTCTCTCAATTCTGTTTTGTGGTTTTGGTGATTTTGTGGATTGAGACTAATGTTTGTGTTGAAAGCAATAGGGATTGAAGGTTTGTGGACTTTTAGTAACAAAGAACATTGCTCTTTCAAATGCATGCTGTCCCAAACTGAAATTTCAGATCAACATTTCGTGGTCGCAAAACCTCAAAATTTCATTCCACAGATCCTTAGAAAAAACTGGAAAAACCCAAAACAAGAACGGGATATCGAAGTGTTTGGAATATAGATGATGAAGGAAGGAAAATTTGAACAATTTGAAGACCGAAAAATCAAAAACCCTAGATACGGACTTGAGAGAGATCAATAGCAAATGGAGGAATGGTTAAATTCATTAAAAAACTGGTGCTTCTCAGAATGATGGAAACATCAAATACACAAAATCAAATGAAAACCAGATGAGTGGATTGAGCACAATAGCAATGGAGGTTCAGAGTTTATGCTCTTTTCCGCTGTTCGTACCAGCTTCTGCGTCAGCTTACACAAACAGACGTGTGGATTGACTTGATAAGTTTACATGAATGGTTTGTAGTCCCAATAACCTCCCAAGTCAATTACTGTAGTTTTTTTTTCTTTTTCACTTTTTCTTAGGGGTGTTTGGTAGAGAGAAAAAAAATGGGAATAATTGGTTTCTCTTGTTTGAGAGAAATGGTTATAGTTTTAGGAGGAAAAATGGTTTCTTCACCCATTTCCATTTCTCCCCTTTCTTTGTATTTTTATTTCTCTACAAATTGTGGAGAAATGGAGAGAAATGGCAGCCGATGTCTACTCATCATCGTCAATGTCCGGTTGCGATGTGTTTCCGGCGTTCTACTCATCATCGTCGACGTCCGGAGAGACGGCCAACGCCGCAACCGCCGTCCGCTGACTTGAGCCACCATTTCTCTGTTTCATTTCTTTGATGATACCAAACAAGGGAATCAATTCCAATTCTCCACACATTTCTATTTTTATTCTCATTTCCATTTCTCCTCTATTTCTATTTTCATTTCTCCCGATTTGTGTATCCCCCTTTTTCATTAAAGAAAATGAAAGGATAGAATTAGCAGAAAAAAATCATCTAAAACGTATATTTTTATTAGTTGTTGTTACACTTATGACATCGTTAAATAATTAAACGTTTAAAAGACAAAAATATCTTTTATTTTAGTATGACATTGAGAGTGTGCAATATAGGTGCTATTAACGACGTTGATGATTTTACCGTAATTTAGAAAATTGGTATGTGATTCAAATGTTATAGATTTCAAGTGGATTTAACAACGCCCCCATTAAAAACTTAGCAATTTTTTATTTTTATTTTTATTTTTTTGAAACACAAATAGAATCTTAATAGAACTTACTGACTCAATAGTATAATATTGTTTACCTAGAACTTAAATTAATGGTCGTAAGTTTAAACTCTAAACCCTAATAAGATTTCCCGATTAGGTATGCTATGCCAGGACCCTAAGGGTCACAAATAAAATCACTTATAAAACTAAAAGTTTATATAGTTTATTACCAAAGTCAAACCGATAGTTAAATTCTACTCTAGCCTAGGCCAAGCTCAAACCCAAACTCCAAGGCTCTTCAAACTATCAAGCCAAACTCGAGCTTAAAATAAAAAGTTGCAACTTCAAATCTACTCGACTCGTTTGCAGCCCTTTTTATGATTTCTAACAAGTTGCAATTGATTATAGAAAACCAAATTCTGGTCAAATTGAAAAGGAAACAAAAATTAGACTACATGTTAAACAGAACCTACTTTCCAAGAAATATTTATGTCAAGTATGAAAACTTCATTGAAACATAACATATACAAAGTAATAACAAACATAAATACATAACAAGAAACTAATGATACAATAGTTATAGGTAAACAAAATTATCCAAGAGACAGTAGTACACATCAAAGACCAAAAAACTACAAACTAGAAATCAAGATTACAAATCAAGAATCCCAAATGTTCGAATCTTATACATAACCTAGATTCACCATTTAACTTATTTATCGGCACCAAAACACCATCAAGACTACATGAAGGGTAAAGAACACTTACCCTTCTATCCGTAACAAGTTTGAAATTTCTGTAAATTACATATCTTGTGAGAGAAACTGGCCTATGATTTTGGGTGTTTTACGACCCCAAGAAATGGACTGGAGCCACTATCTCTTGGGCGGTCTCTGATCATCGTCGTCATCATCATTACCCGAGTCATCTTTGTTGGATCTCTTTCTCTTGGGTGGTGCCTCCGCCTTACCACCATCTTCATCTTCATCATCACTAGCAACACCATTCTCTTCTCCCTCAAAATCACTAGCATCTTCCTCATCTTCAGGATTAGCCACGGGTCTAACCAAGTATTCAGTTGGTGCATCCTCCTAACCACAATTATTCATCATATAGTCAAGAAAACCAAGCAAAACACAAATCCAAACGAGAATAATTTTAAGCCCCAAGACTTTGACCATCTATTTTTTGAAAGGCAGAAGACTTTGATCAATTAATCAAATAAATTCTGTGAAATTCATCAAATCCAGGAAAATCGGGTTTCGTCTTAACTTAGAATTGAAATAAGGTCGGATCTTAATCAATGGATTTACAGCTAATAACAAAATTTACAGAAAAAACAAAAATAATAATAATAAAGAATTTCATTTCTATATGAATCATCAGCTCTGGTAAAAGTATAGATCCTACGAAGTCAGTAAATTACTAAATTTACGTAAAAATTTAAGAAAAATTGTAAATTTAGAAAAAAAAATTAAGAAAAATTAATGAAACTCGTAATACGCCAGAAAATTATGAGAAAAATATCAATAGCGGCAAATGACGATGAACACAAATTTTAGGATAATTATTGAAATTTAATCAGATAAATTAACTGAAAAATATAATTGAATTAAGAAAAAGTATACCTCGTCATCTTCACCGTCTTCCTCGTCGTCATCATCGTCGTCGTCGTCGTCGTCATCACCGTCGTCATCTTCATCTTCTTCGTTGTCTTCATCATCTTCGTCGTCTTCTTCCGGCTGTGCCGGTGGAGCCCCTCCTGATGCTGGAAAAACCTCCTGCACATCATCGTCGTCGTCTTCTTCCTCCTCCTCGTCATCGTCTTCCTCGCCGTCTTCGCCGTCGTCTTCTTCAACTTCAACTTCACTATCGATTTCTTCTGTATTGTCAACGCTTATTTCTTCGATTTCTTGCTTACCTTCAAACTCCACATCTTCTCCGGTCAACATCGTCATCTTTGCCATGAATCAGAAGCGGAATTCCCTTCGAAAAACAAAATAAAAGATTTGCGAAAGGGAGCAACGAGGGTGAGGAAGGAGAGAGAAGAATAGAGGCGGTTCTTCGTTCTTCAGAGTAGCTATACCGAACGTCTGATCTCGACCGTTGAATCTGTGCTTCACAAGGATTGGTGACGTGGCTTTCGATCGGACGGCTGATATGATCTCACGCGGTTTATCATTTGTGTTAGTATCAGAATTGGAGACCATACGGCGCATCATCGTTATGCAATTTTTGGATCACGTGCTACATGCGTGATAGTACCTAGGGTTTGGTGAGGAGCTTTTGGTTATTAGTTTGCATCGGGATACTTTAGTCAATTTGGTTTATACGAGCGTGACCTACCCCTATGGAGGTTAGTGTGACCTAGTAAAAAAAGATTGGATGCTCTATGTCAAGATATTTATTTTTGAGTATTTATTATTTTACTAAATTCTTCTATTTATTTATTAGATTAATATATTTGTTAAAATTAAGATATGAGATTAAAAAAAAATTAATGAATTACATATTACAATGTGACAGATAAAAGGATTTAATATAAATAAATAGATTTTCAATATTTTTACTAAAAAAGGAAATTTTCACTATATTTTTTACTAAAAAAGGAAATTTTCTCTATATTTTTTATAAAACTTTAAAACCTTGTTTGTTAAGAAAAACTAGAATCTTTATTATTATATTAAACTTTACAATACATTCCTTTTTACCTGAGGTAGAGAGGACTTAAACATTACATGTAAGCTTCATTGTAATAACTAGGACTTATGATGATTTTTTTAATTAGTAGACACTTCTATTTTATCTGCTTGGTTAGCTAACTCTACTAGATTTGTTAGCCTTTCAGACCATGATATTAGACTCTACTTTTTTATACTATCTTTAAACCATTTGAACGACTATAGCTTAATTTCAAAAACCATGCCCGCAGCTACTATTTCCTTTCCACCAAGCACTAGTTTGTTGCGACCGTTTCGCATAAAGAAACCTGTAATCCTCGAAGTTGCTTCCTAAAGATTCAGTTGTGCTAAAGAGAGATCCTTCGAGCCTTTCTCAATTACTTCATTGAAGTTGCTTCCTCTATTGAAATGTAGATTCCACCATTGATGAAATTCTAACCATACTATTTCAGTTCTTGTTTAATTGAATAACACATGATAACTTTTATCTACTTCATTTTAACCACAATTTAAAGAGTTGTTGCTTGTCTCTATCATTACACGCAATAGATATTTCATATACTTTTTATTTATTATGTTTCCTTATTGGTCTCACTATCATACCAAACCCCCCCTCCCTCCGGTCGCCTTGTTCCCTTGCTTTTCCATTGCTTTGATCCTCTATCTCTAAAACTTTCATTAATTAAGTGGAGAATTCCCTCATGCTTGAGTGTCCCAATGAGCCCGTAGTTAAGGTCCTTACTATTTTCACGCATGACATGAGGTTGTCTACCTCACTGGTATATGAACTAGAATGCCAGGCAGAGGACTGTAACCGCCTTATCCTGCTATCGGATTTGTATGTGAAAAGCATTTCGTACTCGTAACTGATCCCTTCCTAGCTAAATGTATGCTCCAATGAAAAGTACACAACACTAGTAGTGCCCCTTTTGACAACCAAGTCACAATGGAAACAATGTATCTTTATGGGAAGCGAAGAATATTCAAAAGCACTTTCAAACCATTACACATATTCCAACCCAACTGCCCATGATATGATAAGAACGGAATGAGAGGGGAAAAGTCTTCTATGCACAAACGTGAGAGCTCTATCAATAGAACTAGCTTCGTTTTTATTTAGAGATGAAGGATTCCCACGTCTGAGAATCGTTATTCACACACTATTCCTCCCCATTAAAAAAGCTCATACGAGAGAGGGTGTTCGTAAATCATAGTTCTGTAGCGAAGCTAGGCTGTTGAGTTCAAACTATGAGTTCTGACCTGATCACTAAGCTAGTCTTTCAGATTAGGTAGGGAACATGAGGGACAATTCCTCACTACCAAAATTCCATTATAGTTCTATAAGGTAAGAGGAGGTAGGGATTTTGAGTTCCAGTAATCAAGCCAAGCTAGAGTTCTGAGAGAAGGCGGTGAATGCAGTTGGCGGTTCGAGTTCTTGGTAGGACGGATGGGACCCGGAGTTAACAAGTAGCTTGGCTCAACCTTCGATTTCCTCTAACAAGTCAGATAATGCTCCAGCTTCACTTCTACTTCGTTGCCTTTCTCTAACGAGAACGAAGCTTCGTCTTGTTTTTCTTCAAAGCCCCAACCCGCTCTTGCTTGCCACTACTAACGGGGTCTCGGTTGATTTCCCTTCCTTTAGCTACTCAGATGTTTTAGTTCACTAAGTTTGAAAAGTCCAAATAGCGCATACTAGCCATGGAGCTTGGATACGGATTCCCAGTGGGAGATCCATGGATCACATACGGTATCTCCCCATGGCCTTTCACATCTGAAAGCATCCAACGTCCATCCAATGCATTCTTTTCGATCTTGTACCCACGGAGCGGTACATTAAACACCAACCCAATCGAGAAGAAAAAAAGAAAGAATGGCAACTACATCAACAACCTTGATTCCTGACGTGAACTATAACACCCCAAAATAGGCCTAGTTGTACCCTTTGCATTTAGGATTGTATTCTTGTGGAATAAATAATAATTCCAAGTTTAAAGGAGGACGATATTTATAAAAGTTAGTAAATAGAGATGTTGATGAAAAGTTGATGAAAACGAATAAAAATTATGAATTATTAAATGGTTTAAAATAAGGATTCCAAATATATCCTCGTTAGAATTTATGGATAGCGTATGGATGAATTGTAAGTCAGAAAGGGGAGCAGGATACACGCTAAAAAGGGCCACCACCTTATAAGGCGCCCCTTTTCTTCATGGTGTTCCCATTTCTTTTGTCTTTCTTCCTTTTGTCTTTCTTTTCTTATCTTATTCTTTTGTTTTATTTTCTTTGAACAAACACACATACATACACCTCAAGTATTTGAA
This sequence comes from Drosophyllum lusitanicum, assembly GCA_032274825.1. Classification (NCBI taxonomy): domain Eukaryota; kingdom Viridiplantae; phylum Streptophyta; class Magnoliopsida; order Caryophyllales; family Drosophyllaceae; genus Drosophyllum; species Drosophyllum lusitanicum. The sequence goes on along the minus strand of JAUEJL010111842.1, from coordinate 3,923 downwards.
GATTTGATTGAGTTTTTAAGTTTGAGATTTGAGGAGGAAGATCACACCTATCTTGGGAGCAAGTAAATATTATTATTTTTGAAGTTTAAAGTGTTATTGGGTTAAATGAATTATTGGTTTAATCTTTAGATTTTGATGTTTTAATTAGAGATTTTGATGTTAAAAAATATCTAAAAGTTCCCAAACAAGCTTTGTAAGTATTAGGAGATGTTTGGGGATCGATTTATATGGATTTGAGATTAAAACTCATTTGGATGATTTAAGAGTGAGTTTGGAGAATAATTAGTGTTCTTGTTGATTTTAAGGGATAAGCGTCATTTGTGTGGTGTTAAATGATGTTAAAATGTTACTATGAACCTTGGAAAAGTTGTATTTGGATTAGGAATCGAATTGAAGTGTATTGAGGTTGGTTTGGCCATGAAAGAGGCAATGATGTTTCTGGTCTACAGGGGCAAAGGCACGGCCGTGCCTTTAGGGTCGAACCCGTGCCTGTGTTTCTGGCACACCCATGCTTTATGAGGCACGTCCATGTTGGTTGCACTGCAGCCTAATCTTTGAAAAATCATATAAAATCAACCATAACTCCGTTTTGGGCGTATGACCTGTCATTTCGAAGCTAAGAGAGTCTACTTTCATGATATTACAATTTTAAAAACTAATTTGAAATTTGTTTTGGTTATATAACTAGTTTTGTGTCAGGTAGTCGCGGTTTAGATACCAAATAGAGTGGGTGATATGTTTAACATTAAGTATTGCCTATTGAGCTTATAATTAAGCTAATTCACGGTCCCTAAACATAATTAGTGATATTTTAGGTACTACTTGAGTTGGTTAGTATACCCATGTGTGAATTGGCAGTTGAGTCGTGCTAATCATAATTGCGTTGAACCGAGGTGAGTACCGACCTAACCTTTAATCATTATGTAGTATTTGTGGGTTTGTTGATTATCTTGAGATGTGTGCGACATATGATGATTTAAAGAATATGATTATCAAGGTTGTAATGCGAGTATGAATATGTGTAAGCTAATTTGATTTGTTGTTAGACTGAGGAGTTAGTATTGATTATTGGTTAGCAATTGACCAATACCCACAAAGATGAATACTGAAGATAATTAAATATGCTCCCAACCATAAGGAGCTAATGTTACCTATAATGGTATGGTATCCAATTGAATGCACAAGTATCAATAATTCAAGAACGTGTGTTTAAAGAAATACAAAGCATAGATGCTAACTAAACATAAGAAGGTAGTTCGTGAGTGATTTAGGCTTGTGTATACCTAAATGCCTAATATGTTTAGGATCATGATGATATGATCAATATGATGCTTATGTTGATTAGGTTCACACTGATAGTGGACGGATATATGTTGTATGCGTCATGCAATGGTTATATGCCATGGCTATGTTGAACTTGTTGTTATGCATGCATGCTATTGGATCCGGATTGGATCAGCTATGTTGAACTTGTTGTTATGCATGCGTGCTATTGGATCCGGATTGGATCAGCTATGTGGTACTTGTTGTTATGCATACGTGCTATTGGATCCGGATTAGATCAGCTATGTTGAACTTGTTGTTATGCATGCATGCTGTTGGATCCTGATTGGATCACCTATGTGTATTTGATTGTCTACGGACCTCTTGTGGCTATGTAATTAAGGTCAGCCGATGGCTGGATCCCAGGGGACCTGTGGGTCATAGTTCGGGATCAACGGTGACTCAAGGGTCTATTCCGGGTCGTAGGTTCTGCAAGACCACCGTTCTTTAACAGTTGGGGGTGCTCGGCTACTCGTTGAACCCAAAAGAGCCTATGGTTCCATAACGATACTTGGTGGACCGCTACCCGCTCACCCACCAGCGCGGTTGAGTGTGCTTGATTCCTTAGTTAGGATTGTTGAGTCGGATTTGCAACCCAGCAAGATACGATGCTTACTGATCATGTCAGCACACCACAATGTGATAAGATAGCACTATCTGTGTTACCATGCGATATGATTTAAAGAATGTGATGACTTATGTGTTACATGATGCTTATGGTTATGTTTGTGCTCATTAGCTTTTAAAGCTAACCCCTTCTAGTATGTATGCTTTTGCAAATGCTTACGTTTGGTTGTGCCTAAGGTTGCTTTTGTGGTGTTGGGACACTTGTTGCTCCTTGACAGGTTTGATGGTCGGTCGATATTGATTATTGGTAACACTCGTTTGTAAAATGAAAACCATGTTGGGTTGTTTTGAATAATGAAAATACTTTGTTAAGACTTCCGTTGTTTGTTTATCAAATTGGATTATGTTTGAATATAAGTTTTAAAAAGAAGTCAAAATTTGACCTTGAAATCGTGGTGTTACATGAACGGCCGCTTTCTTGGAATTAATTCATAGGCGCTTGAAATTCGTTATAGAACTAATACTATATAAAAAAATATAACAAGTGTGCAATACACAACATCAACCAACGGAAAAACGTAGTCACGAACTGTGCTATAATGCACCCCAGAAAAGGAAGAGCTCCTTCTCAATCCCATTATCTTCATTCATCTTCCAAAGCCATTTGTCATCCCTGTTAGCTTGTAAGGATATGGAATTTAACATGTCAATTAACCTAAAAAAACTCGACACTTCCCCTCCCCTTAGTCTCCCCGTGATTTCAATGTTACAAGACCATGAATCCTTCACCCAACTGCCACCCCTGTAATGCATTAGTGAACACCCTATAAAAAACCAAGGGAATAGATTATTTAAGGGGGAGTCTCTGATATTGCCGAAATTAACTATATGTTACTCGACAATATCTATCATTTCATGTTATTAAAGTGAGCTTAACCGATTAAATATACACACTAACTGCTTGTGATCGTTTAAAGGTTGAAAACGTGAAGGAAACGGTTGAAGAGCGTGAGATTATGATCATTTACGCAAAAGCTGATAAAAGCGGGAGGCAGAATGGAGCTGAAAGATGGAATAAATATATATTGCATGCATGGCTAGGCTCCACGACGTGCACATATGGTGCACGCCGAGAGGAATTCCAGAAAGTGAGAAGAATTTGATTCATCATGCTCCACGCCGAGCAGAAATGGTCCATGCCGAGGAGCCTTCGAAAGCAAAACCCTGGAATTCATTCAATTGTGCTCCACGCCGAGCTACATATCCCCACGCCGAGCAGCCTTCGAGAAAAATCTCAAAACCTTGAATCGCCCTGCTCCACGTCGTGCGCTACAGCTCCACGTCGTGCACTCAATCCGGCCCACAAAACACTATTTAAGCCAGTCTAGGTCACGGGAAGAAAAAAAACACATCACAATAATTTCAAGGAGGTATTGGACACATAGGGAGGAGCAGAGGACATGATATTTTGGCTTTCTACTATTACTGAGATTTGATTATTTGTAAGCAATTCACAATGTTTACATTTAATTTATTTCTTGATTTATGCTTGATTCCTAGAATGATTTTTGGCTAAGTTCTTAATGTATTTGCCATGATGAACAACCCCTGGGTTTGATATGTAATCCTATGATTTCTAATATATGGTTAGTTTTGTTTATGCTTAATTGTGATCCTTGAGTTTTTGATCTTAACCATTGTTGAATAATCAGTTAGATACAGTTTGTGCATGATCCGAGACAATGACTTACATGTGTGTTTTCTTTTGGATTATTGTATGCTTGTTCTGAGATAATGACGTTTGCGTGTAATAGGATAGATAACTTTTCTGAGATAACGAGGGTTAAGATTATTCAGTAATACCATAGATAAAAGTTTGAGTCTAATTCACCATACAACGAGAGTTAAGTGTGTTTTAAAGAGATTAAGTCATAATCGGATTAGTAGGACTGATGATTGTTGGTTCGAACGCCCTTAGAAACTTATCATATTAACTGTGCTTATAACAAATTGAACCTAGGGGGAGTGATTCA
>JAUEJL010111841.1:0-24724 GCA_032274825.1 Drosophyllum lusitanicum | reverse complement strand
TTATTCCCTCGTCCTCGTGAGTGGTTAAATCTGCCACGTCCGTGTCTTCTGAAAGATTGTTTTCGATCTTCTTCCTGCGTGAACATCAAGCCTTTTTAAGTATTCGAAGATCTTTCTTCTTAAATTTCAATCTTTCTTCGAATATCTTCAGTCTTCCAATTGCTTCGTCTAAAGACATAATATCGAGATCTAGGTATTGTTCGATGGATGCAACAATCTGAAGAAATCTATCTAGTACGGCATTCAGTAATTTCCGTACAAGGGTAGAATCTTCGTATGTTAATCCCAAGCTCGCTGCTTTGTTGATAATACCCGTCAATTTTGTAGTAAATGAATCGACTGATTCATTTTCTTTCATCTGTAGCAACTTAAAATCTGATTTGAGTGTATGTAACTTTGCCTGTTGAACACTGGTTACTCCAACGTGTCTTGTTCTTAAGGCTTCCCAAATTGCCTTTGATGTCTTGTACTTAGATACAAGAAGTGATCTTCTGGTAATGCTTGATAAATATAGGCAATTGCATTTTTGTCTATATTTTCATCAACTTCTGTCGATTCATTCTCAGTTGCTTCCCATAACTTAATTTCTTCCAATATGACTTGCATTCGAATTGCCCAAGTTGTGTAAATTATTGATTTTAACATCGGGCACTGAAAATGGGTTGTAAAACCTATTTCCTTGTGAATCTTGTCTCCTCTCCTATTATTTTCTTCCCTGACATAACTTATATAAAGTAACTTAAAATTTTAGTCAACTTAATAAAAAATAAATAAAATATAAAATCCTGTTGAAAAGAAAATTTAAATAGTTTTTTTTATTTTTTAAAAAGACTTCCGTTAAAAAAAAGGTTTATAAAAGAAAATTTGTCTATTTCTTCTAAGATATTTAATTTATTTAAAAGTTTTTTTTAAAGGAAAAAGGAAGGGTTAAAAGAAGATCAAGAGAAATTAGGTTTTTTTATCCCTTCTTCTTGGCAGCCCCTTGCGGCGCCGTTTTCTTGATTCGTTTCTTCTTCTTCGGTGAAGCGGCAGTCCTCAATTCTGACTTTTCTTCGATTTTTTGCCGGCGGAATGCCAAGGCTGATGGTCGATGATTGCTTGTTGTCTAAGTCGAGTATCCCTCGGCTTCCTTCAATCACTGGTTGCCACTTGAAATTTGTTGTGGCGATGTAAAAATCGAGTAAACACTCGATTTTGGTCGGCGATTGTGCTCTGATGGTTGCCCCTTGTCGGATTTGCCCCTGGTTGTGTATACTTCGGATGGTGGTACTCCCCAGCCTCCGATTTGGTGTTTCTACCGGTTGCTCCGGTCGTCTTCTCTGATCAGGTATGTCCCTTTTCGGTTGTGGGTGCCAAATGGTGGTAAAAACCAACCCTCTGGTGTTTTGGCCGCCATGGGTATCCCCCTTGTTGGATTTTCCGGTCACTCTGGTAAAACCCAGCTGATTCAAACAACATCTCCGCTGTGATGTTCTTCTGTTGAATCTCTGGTGCCGGTTCTTGGTAGATGATGAGAACTTTGGCAACAACCAAAACTCTGATACCAAATGTTGGATCGAAAAACAAAATTACAAAGAAACAATATGCCAAAGTTCTTCCTTTATTTCTGTGATTTTTGATTCCATATGATTATGTACATTTGATACATATATATAGAGTTGGTGGTGGCAGTTTCTAGCGGTTACTCCGCCGTTTGACGGTGGTGGACGGCGGCGTTTAGCCGTCAACGGTTACCGGCGGTAGTGTCCCACGGTGATGCTGTTGGTTCTATAAATATCCTATATTACATATTCTTTCTAAATACAAATAAAACTGAAACTATAATTTTCTTTTGACAATTATTCCAACATTGATAATTAGATAAGGGTATAACTATCTAGTTTGTTGTGTATGGCTAAAATGTGTTGTGCACAAATCAATTCTCTTTCAGAAAATATACAACATCCCAAAATAACAGGTACATCTCTGACTTCTGAAAAAGAATTATGATGCAACCGTAGTATGTTTCTGTGAAATCATTAAGGATTCTAACCTTTTTTTGAGTTCATAAACACAATGACACACAAAGTGACAGATGCTGATGTCAAATTAGAAATACAATCTATTGCTACTGTTCATTTGATTAGAAGTAAGTTCGAGACGACCACAAATCTTATATCCCAAAAAACTGAATTGAGCGGCTGATACATTGGGAATTTGGTTTTGAGAACAAAATCGAGCACAGGGCTTTCACTATCGAGCAATGCAGAGCATAAGAACGAGTATTAGATACAGAATTAACAATTAAATTCGCCACCGGTGAACTTAGAACCCTAATTTTATACCCTTTTGATCAAATTAAAAAGCGTTAATGAACTTACTCGTTGGAAGGATGAGTTTTCTCCTCATGAAGAGGCTTCGTATCGCTGTTGCGACATTCTTCTCTAACAACTGCTTCATCTTCTTCATCTGATGACGCATAATCCACCAGCGACATCTCTCTCTCTCTCTATCTCTCTCTCTCTCTCTGTGACAGGCAGATATATCTTTTGGGTTAAGTTTCAATACCAGTCCTCGGACTTTTAGAAATGACTAATATGGTCATTACTTTCTTTTTCCTAAATTTTCTTGTTTGCTTAGGAGAAATAAACAAATTTCTATTCTTTACTTTTAATCCCCATAATATAAAGAGAAAAGCAGAGGAATTAAAATTTCATTGAAAAAACCAGTGTTGCAAAAGTCGGACTAGGTGGTCGACTAGTCGGTAATTAACCTTTGCGAATTAGACCTACTCGGATGGATTCCTCATCTTCTAAACTACACGGTCAACATCGATCAACGTCTGACCTAGTCGGTAAACAAGTCAACTTCTTTTCCAGTATTAAATCACGATTTAGGTCAAAAGAGATCCAAAATCTTTGTGTCGTTTCTCTTCCATGATTGAAGCCATCGATTTCTTTAATCAGTTTTTCCACATCAAAATTCAAGAACAAGATTTCTTGTGGACTTGTGATTTGAATTTTGTTCTTTCTTCTTCCTCGTGATTACAGCCTTACAGGTAACCATCGATTTCTGTTCTTCCTCACGAGTCACGACTATCCCTGTAACGATCGATTTCTTGTGGTTCGAATTTGGATTACAATGTTCTTCCTCGTGATTACAGTGTGACTATCGACTGATTTTACAATGTTGACCACTTGACTGATTTCTTATGTTCATTGATTATGTTGTGGTCTTGTGGGAAACATGATTTCTTATGTTCATCAATTATGTTGTGGCCTTGTGGGAAACATGATTTCTTATGATTTTCAACTGTTGATTGTGTATCAATCTTAGATTTTTAGTTCTTCCTCTCAACTACACTAATTGCTTATGATTTTTGCAAGTCATATTGGTCGGAACTTGGAAAACTTGATTTCTTGTTCAAGTTACCTTTCCACACTTGGTGAGTTACTTTTGATTGAATGTTTATTTTCAAGTCATATTTGAAAAACTTGATTTTGGTAATTTAGTAACACTTTTGATTGAAACATTATTTATTTTTTTTGCAAGTTAATTTTGTTTCTAATTACACATTGTGTTGCTGGTTGAATTTACAGATTACATTTTTGGATTTTTGCAAGTTAAATTTATTGATTATAATTGTGGAAATTTATAAAGTTGTGGTCAATGTTTATTTGATCTTTGTTGTTGTCTTGAGTTCTTGAAATTATGTCTATCATTTTGTGCAAGATAATGTATGGAATCATCAACGATCGCATCTGTGGAATCTACAGTTAGTAAAGAACTAAATAAACGAAGATCGGGAGATGTTGGGTGGGAATATGCGGTGTTGGCCGATACTAACAACTTAGACAGAGTAAAATGTATTTTATGTGAAAAAGTGATGCCGGGAGGAATTAATATAATGAAGCACCATATTGCTCAAATCCGGGGAAATGTTGCTCGTTGTCCGAAAGTTACAAAAGAAGATCAAATTAAGTGTCGAAATGCAATTAATGAAAGCAAAAGCAAAAGGAAGGGCAAGCAAGACGACGACGCTTTAAGAGCACATGTGAATATTAGCGGTGATCATCAAACATTCGACCTCGATGAAATGGAAGATTCTATGGGAAACCTGAATTCATCTTGTTCTTTTGGTCCAATGGATAGATTTGCAACTATGAGCAACCCTCAAGATGTTTAGGATAAAGGAAAGGGCAAACAAGATATTTCTAATATTGTAAGAAAAGAAAATTCGATTCGCATGAAAGGATTCATTTATGGGTGGGCTTATGAATATGCGATTCCATTTCATGCATTTGAAAGAGATAGTTTCAAGTGGTGTCTGACATCGATGTGCTTTGTGAGAAAATGCAGAACATGATTGTTTGAAATTGCAATAGCACTAGTATTGTCACAATTAATGGGTGTTTTCTGAAACTTCAGCCCATAGCCAGCTAGCTGATTTTGCATTCATAAGATCTAAGCACAACAGCTTCCAGCTGAAATGTATTCAGCTTCAGCAATAGACAAAGAAATAATTTTCCACCAAGTAACTGACAACTACCGGTTGTACTTATTTGACATGATTTTCTCTACCAAAGCCAACTAGCTGATTTTAGTCCATGGACAAAGAAATTGAGTTTTGCTTTTAACTCTACCAAAGAATCTCTCACAACTTGCATAGTTAGAATCTGAAAAACCAGTTAGATCAAAACTAGAGTCTCGGGAGTACCAGAGACCGAGGTCGGGTGTACCCTTCAGATATCTGAAAATCCTTCTGACAACAAACAAATGAGATTCTTTGGGATTTGACTAAAAATGAGCATAAAGGCATGTGGAGAACATGATATCAGGTCTACTAGTTGTTAAGTATAGCAAAGAACCAATCATTCCTCTGAATGTTGTAAGATCCACTACTTTTCCATTAGGATCGGCGGTGAGTTTTGTTTTTGGAGCAATGGGAGTTTTTATGGGTGAACTTTCAGTAAAGTTAAACTTTTTCAATAAATCAGTTATGTATTTCCCTTGATCTATGAAAATACCTTGTTCAGATTGTTTAATTTAACCAAGAAAATAGTTTAACTCACCCATCATGCTTATCTTGAACTTATTTGACATGATTTTCTCAAACTTTTTACAAAGATGTTCAATTGTTGACTAAATATTATGTCATCGACATAAATTTTTACAAGTATTAGCTCACCTTTTTCTTTCCTAAGGAAAAGAGTATTATCGACTTTATCTCGTTGAAATCCATTGTTCAGAAGATGAGTAGACAAAGTATCATACCAAGCTTGAGGAGCATGTTTCAGTCCTTAGAGAGCTTTGTTCAACTTGTAGACATGGTTTAGAAACTTTGGATTTTCAAATCCAGGAGGTTGCTGAACATAAACTTCTTCTTGAAGTTCACCGTTCAGGAAGGCACTTTTGACATCCATCTGAAAGACTAGACACCTTTGTAAGCACCAAAGGCCAAAAATATTCTGATGGCTTCTAATCGAGCAACAAGAGCAAATGTTTCATCATAGTCAATTCCTTCTTCCTGACAATAGCCTTTAGCGACTAATCTTGCTTTGTTTCTGACTATAGCCCCAGATTTATCTCTTGTATTTTTGAAGACCAATTTTGTTCCTATGACTGTTTTGTTTTCAGGTGGAAAGATCAGTTCCCAGACTTTGTTTCTTTCAAACTCATTCGGTTCTTCCTGCATCACTATTACCCAGTTTGAGTCCTTTAGAGCTACATCAACTTTTTTAGGCTCTTGTTGTGACATAAATTTAGAGAACATGCAGAAATTTGAGGAAGTAGTACTTCTAGTTTGAACTCCTTTGTTGATATCACCTATGATATTATCAATAGGATGAGCACGAGTCCACGTTGTAGCCTATGGTTGTTGCTCTTGAGTTCTTTCTGATGAAGTGACTGGAGGATGGTTTTCAATGATCAATGGAGTTATTTCTAGGTTTGAAAATGGATAATGAGTTGTTTCGATGGGGGAATTATCAACTTCTATGAGTAGAGGCTGAAATGAGGGTTCGGCTTGCATTTGAGGTATTTCGTTTGACTCATCATATTCATCTTGTTGAGAGATGTCAAACTTGATCATCTTGTTGAGTGACTTCCTTTTTAGTGAAACTTTGAGTAGTTTGAATATCGTTCTCATCAAAAGTAACATTCATTTTTTCAACAAGAGTACACTTAACAGGAATGAAGATTCGATAGGCCTTAGAAATTTCAGAATATCCTAAAAATAGACCTTGTTCACCTTTGGGATCAAATTTACTTTTCTGATCCTTTGTGTTAAGAACAAAACACGTGCTTCCAAATATTTTAAAGTAACCAACATTAGGTTTCTTGAAGTATAATAACTCGTATGGTGTCTTGCCATGCCTTTTGACAATGATTGAGCGATTTTGAGTGTAACATGTTGTATTGACAGCTTTAGCCCACAAGTAGGTTTTCAAAGGGACTTCGGCTAACATTGTACGAGCAGCTTCAATAAGTGTTCGGTTTCTTCTTTCAGCAACACCGTTCTGTTGAGGAGTATATGAAGCAGAGAAATTTTGTATGATGTCATTTACTTCACAAAAGTCTTCAAGAGTGTGATTTCGAAACTTAATGCCATGATCACTTCTGAGTTGTTTAACTTGAGTGTTGAATTGGTGTTGCGTTCTTCAAATAAAGCTAATGAGAATATCAGCAGTTTCACTTTTGTGTTTTAGAAAGAATACCATGTATTCTTTGTATATTCATCAATTATTACAAGAGTATACTTTTTTCCACTCATACTTGGTATGCTTACTGGACCAAACAAATCCATGTGCAATAGTTGAAAAGCAGTATTGATTTGATCACAATGCTTAGATTTGTATACTGATTTCTTTTGCTTTCCCTTTTCACAAGCATGGCACACTTTATCTTTTACAAATTTAAGAGAAGGCAAATCAAGAGTTAGTTGAGATTTTGATAGCTTGTTGATATTTTTGAAGTTGAGATGTGACAATCTTTTGTGTCATAGCCAGTTTAGCTTCAAATCAGCTTCAGAATAGAAACATGCATCAACAACAGATGTGGCGAAACTGAAATCTACTAAATACATAATTCATTGACGTTTGGCTTGAAGAACTTCTTTTCCCTTGTTGTTAAAGATGGAACCAATGGATTTTCTTAAGATGACTTCATAATCAGCATCGCACAGTTCACTGATGCTGATTAAATTGTGTTCTACTCCAGTGACATGAGCAACATTTTTTATATTGACAGAACCTTGAATGAGACAACCATATCCATCAGTCTTTCCACATTTTCCTCCACCAAAAGTAACTTTTGGACCATTGACATCTTTCACCTTATTCAGCAGAGACTTACACCCGGTCATATGTCTTAAACATTCACTGTCAAGATACCAGATATTGTCTTATTGATTGCCCTACACAATTCTTTCATAGATTAGATCAATTTATGAGCCCATTTTTGAATGGGCTCAAAAGAAGAGCAATTCGTAGAATCAACAGACAAAGTAGTAGAAGCATTTATTATTGGTCTGATAATTTCAGAAGTGCATTGTTTGGCTTCATGGCCTCTTTTTTCACATTTGTAGCATTTGCGAGTTTCCTTTTTATTTTCTTGTTTGTATTTTTTATATTTAGTTTTCTTTGGTTTATTAGTTTCTCCAAATAATTTCAACATTTTAAACAATGCATCTGTCACATCTTTGATTTTTGAGATCGACAAGATAAATGATTTGTTAATTTCAGTTGAAACTTTGATTTCATTTTCTTTAGTGACTTTGATGTTTTTCAGTTGAGATGGTTTCAGTTTTAGTTGACATACATCAGACTGACTAACCTTCTTTATTTGTCATGAATGATTGAGGGATCTCATAGAACATTTCAACTTTAGGTAAAGTTTGAGAAATATGAATTTCAGATGACTGACTTTTTGTTTTAGGGATGGTTTCAAATTTGGTTTCGGATATGGTCCTGCTTTCAGTAGAACTTGAGATTTCAGATTTGTTTGGACCAACTTCTTCAAAATCAGAAGGCAATTGAATGTTTCGAATCTTAGAATTTGTTCGTTCATCGAAGTTTAGAGGTGACTGATCAGATTTGGCAAAATGTTTATACAATAACTCAGGGTTTCCAATGTTGTTGATTCGAACATCATCAAAAAAACATTTCATCGATATTTTTATAGTTTTTGCTGAAAGTAGCCTATTTGATGTGACCTAGGCCTACTCTTTCTCTTTGAATGATCATTTCATGATTTATACTTTTAAATGCCAGTTTATTTGGACTCAACCATAAGTCAATAATGGATTGACAATCATCAACCTTTTCATTTACAATTTTCAGTCCACTTTTAACTGTTTTCAGTTCATGAACTAAAATTTCTAAATGGCAATTTAAGGCATATGATTCTTGATGGTAATTTTCATTTTCTAGCTTAATTTTGCTTACTTCTTGTTTTAGATCAGATATGGTTTGTTTCATTTTATTTTGATTATTATGGGCAATTGACAGATCAAAACAAAAATAAGCAAACATATCATTCTTTTCATTCAAACTCTAGTTCCTGAAATTTGATACCTTATACATCATTGTAGGATTCCAACCATCAGCAGAGCTTAGCTTTTCAGCTTCAGCTACATCAGCATTGAACTTGCTTTTAGTTGCTATTACACACATTGTAGGATGAGCTGAACCAGAAATTTCTTTAGTGACCAAACACTTGTCTTTGTTCACAGCATTCTTCTCCTCATTTGAAGAGGTTTCAGAATCAGTCCAATTCATATTTCCAGCAACCATGGCTTTTTCTTCCTTCTTCTTGTACCCAGTTGACTTTTGTTTCAGTGCCTTATACTTTTCTTTGTACTTGTCAGCTTTAGAAGGGTAACTCTTTCCCTGACTGGAAGCATTTGCTTTGACATAGCAATCAGCTGCGAAGTGACCCAACCTTCCACACTTGAAACATTCAGCTTTTGATTTATCGAGTGTGACCTTTCGCTCACTTGTGGGCTTCTTTTCAAATCTTTTCTTACCATCAATTTGAATTTCAAAAACTTTTTGAAATTTTTCATAATGAAAGCTTTTTCAGCATTTTCATCATAAGTGATTTGTTATTCCACATCTACTGACCAAATTTTCTCAGCTTCTTACTCAGATTCTTCAACAAGGACACCAGAAGATGTTGATTTCAGATGGTTGTCAGCTTATTCCACATCTACTGACCAAATTTTCTCAGCTTCTTACTCAGATTCTTCAACAAGGACACCACGTTGATTTCAGATGGTTGTCAGCAACCAGAGCGAGAGATTTTTTTGAATGATTTCTTCAGATTAAGCTTCTGAAGTCGAGTTTGCTCATCATTCAGCAGAATACCATACAACTTACGCATATCCTTATTTATGAGCCTGGTGTTAGTTCTCAGGATCATGCACATAGTTTCCATTCAGAGGTAAGTGAATCAAGAAATTGATTCAGGATCTGAAACTACTCACTTTCAACACCTACTTCAGTCATGTCATTCAATAAACAAGTAAATCTAGTATAAACTTCAGTCAATGTTTCAGACTCTTTACCACAGAAACTTTCGTACTTTCTAATTATATTTGTTTTCTTGTTCTGTTTCACTTCAGCAGTGTCTTCAAAAGAGATGCACAGATTTTCCCATATTTCTCTGGCAGTTTTGAGATTACAAACAGTGTGGAATATCTCATTAGGTAGGGCAATCACGATGCTATTCCTGATCTTAGCATCAAGATTAACATACTTCTTTTCTTCCTTTGTCCATTGAGGTCGAGGTTTTGGATGAGGAGTAAATGAAGTTTCAGATGAGCCAGTCTCAACAAAAATAGTAAGAGGAATGTAGGGACCTTTCTCAAGGATAGAAATAGAGTTGTAATCAATGTTTTCTAAGTAGAGAAGCATGCGATTTTACCAACTGGCGAAATGCTCAATTGAAAACTTAGGAGGTTTGGCAGAAGACCCATTATCCATGTATTTGGTTTTTGACATCTTGAACAGATCACTAATTATAGAAGAATTAGAACTAGATCTGATACCAATTATTTTTTCCGAATCTATGAAAAGATGTAATACTAACAGAGATTAAAAATCTAAGTGCGAAAATAGTATAAAGCAATTCAAACATACGGAAGTATCAAAGTTTGATTATATTAATAAACAAACTTTCAAGCACTCAAGAACACAATTGAGTGCGAAGAACAAACTACATCTCAAAACTCACTGAAATTGATGGACGAACAAACGAACACTCGTATCTAACATATGAGAAGAGTATTTATATGTTACGCAAATGAATCCCGACCATCTAAACAATTAAATGTGTAATCATCTACATAAAAGTAGGCTAGAAAATCCTAACAAACTTCTAACTAATGAGAAGGTTGGATTTTGAACCACTTGCCTCACGCAATATAGCAATGATAGTGACAGCAGTGACGTATACAAACTGTTGAGGGGACCAGTTGTTCAGTGAAGACGAAATCTCAATCTTCAGTTCAGTAGAGCCTCCTTCAGATTGATAAAAGTATCCTCTTCAATGAACCGTCTTCAGCGGCTTGCGAAAATAATAGGCTGTGTCAGATGCTTTCTTCAAAACACATCTTGACTGATGAAATAAAACAAATATGAGACTAACAAATATTTTTTATTATATCTCAACTTTGAAAAATATTTAGGTATTAATAAAAAATCAAAAAATAAATTATACGAAAATACTATGAACTTTGTCTCAGATACAATTGCATACAATGAACTTTTTATTTTATAAAACAATACAACAAACTTTCGTAATACTCCAATTGTAGTTTGTAACTAAACACCAGAGACAAAAAAAGATGTTTGCTTACAAAGAAAGAGTTATGAAATTTGATTGTATTGTCTTAAAAAAAAAAAAAGAGTTAGTTGTATACATTAGTAACTAAGGCAAAATTCATTGTATTTTCATTCAATTTGCCCAAAACAAATTATAAAAACTGATCTAACAGATTTGCAATTTGGTTAGTTTAGTTCGGATTGTGAGGTAGTTTAGATGGATCGGATCCATATTTTAAGAACCGAAATCCAATCGAATTCACTTTATTATATTGGATTAAACTGATCCCAAATGAGCATCCTCTGTTACAACAGCACATACACAAATGATTCCCTAAAATACAATATCAATCTTTATTTTTGTTCTTGTTACTTCAAAGATTATGAAATTAGAATGTAAACTAAAAAAAAAAGATTCTAAACCAAATATCTTGGAGGATGAATCACAATCTTTCTGATATATAACATGGTAAAAACAAGAAGTTATACAACATATGCAACTAACACACTTGAGCTCAATCATCCCATGAAGCTAGCAAGCAACAAACAAGTAGTACATGGTAAACACTAAATTTTTGGCCAAAAAATAGCACTACTGGCCCAAGAGTGAAGGCCTGTAGAAAGCATGAGTTTGAGCAATTTCGATTCGGTCTCGGGGATCATTCATTGTTTCATCCCTCAATGCCTGAAGGATAGCCTCTGATGGAGCCTCCCTAAAACATCACACAAAACAAACATCAATGGAAGTGGATTTTAACTTTTTTACCTAATGAGACGTTTTCTTCGAGCAATATATAACTTTCGTGCGTAATCTACAAGTGATTGCTGCTTAGATAAAAATATGATCTATGCTTTGGAGGGTTTACCTTGAAATTAGTATCTTATGGAGGGTTTTCAAAATGGGACAGAGTTCGACCGGAGCAACGGGCTTTTTCTCTTCAGGATGGAGAATGCTTAGATGAGATTGACTAAGTAACTCGTAAAACGCCTTCACTGCTGATATTCCCTGAAATTAAACAAGCAGCATTTGCTGTTTTTACAATGAAAAATATACACATCTTGCAAGTCTTGAGTTGTTGCTTCTGATTTCATTTCAATGTTTGTTCATAATCATCATTGCCACTAATTGATTACTTGGCTGTTATTAAAAAGCACTCAAGAAGGCAGTTGACTATTAGTCAAAAGATCAACATGGCAAGTCAAACATTGCAGTTCTAACTAATCAAACTGCTTTATTTTGGAAAGTGCTGTACTACAAATGGATTAGTAATTACGATATAATAAAAGTACGTTCAATAACCCATCAATCATCAAAACTAGGCCTGCGAACAAGTCGACCTTTTATCAAGCAGCTCGGGCTAATCCAAGTCAAGCTTTTACCATTCAAGCTTTCGAGCTCAAGCTAAGAAAAGCCCAAAACACATAGAGAGTCGAGTACGAACTCTTATCAAGTTTTTCAAGCTCTATCTAATATAGTGGTGTGATTTAATTAGATATAAATCTGAATCTAGAATTGTTGTTATTTTGAACTTTACTATGGTCAGACAGTCGGACTTCTTTAAGATTTATGGTCAAGTTCTGTTTTGAATTTTATACATTTTATAAATGAATATAATGTTTACATATATTTGAAATAAGTTTGGTTGCCAAAAAACTTATACAAATATTCTAGCATTTTCAGGCAAGCGTGATCCGCTCTCGATCCTCCTTAAGCCGAGCCCGAGCCTCCATCATAAAGGCTCGTCAAGTTATTGAGCTAAGCTCAAGCTTAGCCAAAAATAGTTGAGCTGAGCTCGAACCCCATTCAGCTCAAGCTTGGCTCAGCTCATTTGCAGCCCAAACCGAAAGTCCAAAACCATATGCAAGTTTGAACACATAAGAATACTAAGAAGCAAATAGTTTCATAACTTAGAAAAGAAGTGTTCCTTTTTTGGTCCTTCATAAGGGGGTGTTTTTGGTATTGCATTTTGGAACTGATCATTAGGTTGATTCCAATTATCTTATTTTTATTAATAATAAATTTCATATGAGGTATAACGAACCTGCATATCTATTTATATAGCTGGTTTTCTTGCAGCTAGTTATCTGACTCTAATTATTCAATGTAACATAATCACTTTCAAAATGTGTACGCCCAAACACCCTAAATCATACCGTAATTGTAAAAAAAAAAGTAAATAGGATGGAAAAACACACCTGAATCATCCCCTTGCCTTTGATGCTATCACCCATATCAAGAGTTAGTTCTCCACTCGCCAATTTTTGGCCGTACCATGCATTACGACCTTTTAATAATGTGACATATGTGTCAGCCAATAGCGGGCCTGCTAATTTTTCTGGATTTTGAGCCAAAAGATGAGTAATAAATATCATTTCTGATGTACAATGTGCAAAGTACACCGACTTGCTGGTGGCACTTTCATTGGTCAAAGATGCTACCATACCTGTGAAATTAAAATTTCAGAAGTAAATAACACACCACGGATCCCTTTTACTTGAAAAAGTAAACTCGGGAACATGACAGCAAGTTCATTTCATTACTATAAACATGGGCAATTTCAACTCATTTACTTATGAAAGGGTCGATTTAGGTTATGTTTTATATCCAATGGGTTAAATACTTAAATGGGTAAAATCAAGAAAATAAATAAAGAAGAAGAAAAGTAGCTAATTTTAAAATGGGTTGCATCGGTTGAAAGTCACCTAAAGTGAACTGAATGAGTACAACCTACTGTTTAGCTTTATTCAAAAAAATCAAGATTATTATTGTAATAATATATTTATGTGATCATATTAAGACACAAATTATAATATAACAATATTTATAAAATTAGACAGATAGAGTTTTGGGTCAATACAACCGACCCAATTAGTTTATGAACCCAAAGTATACCCATTTTGACCCGTTACCCAACCCGCCCATTTTGGGTGCCCAAAATCATTAAAGAAAGCTTCATGGGACAATTAATAGTTTAACCATGTAACCTAATAGAGAGATATTTCAAGTCATCCCGTGTGTAGTTAACTAGTTATTGTGTTATATATACGATTAATCACAATCTCATGTATTGTAACACTATTTCAAAAACCAAATAATTACTACTACCACTATTCACAAGCCCACAATTGATCACTAAACATCATATGCAAATAGTAGCCTTTAGCCAAATAGTACCAAGTCTCTTAAACAAGTTGTTAAGGTTCAAGACTTGGTGGTGAACATAGTATGTGCTCTGTTTGTTGTTTCAAAAAGTCACACACTACTTTTCTTTTTTTAATTCTCTAAATAAATAACATGTTAACTATGATTACAAAACTATATTATAATAATTCAACAAAGCAATTTAGAAGGTTTAAACATTTTATATAGTTTTCAACCCGTTTTACCCGCTCGACCTGTTTGATTTTAGTTAAACTTTTTAGCTTAACCCTTTGAGATAAAACATAACAAGACTTGACCCATTTGTACATAAATAGACACCATATGCAAATCCTTTTATAATAATAGATGCCATATGAAAGTCCTTATGGTTTTCCCTTTTATCTTTCAAGTCTCAACGAGACGTTTAATCAATTAAGTAGCCTCTGTAATTAATATGCCACCCTATTGACTCTTTGACACCTTTATAATATTTTAGATACCAAAAGTTATAAACAAGGCCACAAAAGTTTCACTAAATGTTTATGTGTTTAATGAAAACAAATAGTGAAAATATATCTTACCAGCGCCAATGGCATAGACGTTTTTCAACCCACCCATAACTTCATGAGTAACAAGATCACCATTATCCCAGACAATGAAATGGGGTTGCCTTAGAAACTTGGCTAATGGCTTCCTCCATTTTTCTGATCCACATATTCGTGCATTTGCATATTCCTTATTGTAGATTTCTGATGCTATATTTGGTCCACCAAGATATAAAATGTTCTCCATAGGAATACCAGCTGTTAAAAACCACAAATAAGCTCAAAACTTTAGTCAAAAAGCTTTTTACAGGGAAAAGAACTTGTCCAAGAGAACGCCAGTTTTTACTACAACTTTGTTCGAGTCAGAGTTATAGTTAGATTATCTGTGAACCAAAATTGATGTCATAAATATCGTGTAATGGTTGCTAATGAACAATTAGGTAGACATGGATCTTACTATAACTAAAATATAAGGGAAGCGTTTAACTTTATGAGACAGGTCTATAACCAAACAGAAATGTCATTATACCTTAGAAACAATTCATGGTCAAAGAAATTTCGCTTCACATATCAATTGAATGAAGTAGGCAATTAGGCATAAATAGATGATATTTGGGTGTTTGGAAGTGCAATTTGAAAGTGATTAATGCAAACCTGAAGAGCCAACATCAGGGATATGAATTTGTGTCCTGATAACCAGATGACCAGATATAAGCGATGACGTGATGTTTTGTAATGACTCAAATGTAGGGGGTTCGGTTCGGTTCATCGGTTTTTTCAGTCTATTGGTTGTTTTATATACTGTATCAAACAAAACTGAACCGGACGGAAAAAGACCGGACCAGAACGAAACCCAAAATCTATAAAAAAACAAGGACCGAAGACCGGTCCCAGTTCGGTTCGGTCCAGTTCGTCGGTTTTTTCGGTCTATTGGGTTGCATGCTCACCCCTACTCAAATGGGACAAATTAATTACAACATCTAAATCAAGACAAGAATGAAACTATGTTGGTATCTTATGGCATTAACCATTTCAATAAAATAATTTATTATTAATTCATTTCATCTTATAAATTATATAACATTTCTATAATTTTTTCATATAAATATGAAATTACTATATTGTATATAATCTATCATTTTGTATATTTATATGAATTTATTATTGTTATGTGTTCTTAAACTTGTATAAATTTACATAATGTATTCCTCGGTCTCTATGAGTATTCATTACCACCCATCACCAACCCAATCTATATTCCTTTAAGGATATAAATAATATAAGAGTATAGCATGTGTACACCTTTTTTCGGAGTTCAATTTTGCTCAAAGATTTGATTTTGGTTAGGATTTGTATGGGTGTGGGTAAACACAATAGGGTAGTTGTGTTGGTGGTTTGGTGGTGGTGGTGGAGGGTACAATGAATATTCATGAAGATTGAAGAACACATCCAAGCAAATTTATAAAAGTTAAAGAAGACATAATAAAAAGTGAATACATACCAATACAAAAATGGCCAATTCTATAGAAAAGAGATAAATTTAATGTAAAAATGTTAAGACTTTATATACATGTCATCAAATTTACAAATATTAAACAATTCAAAAGATAATAGGAACTAATCACAAACAACTTTATTGAAATAATTAATGCCATAAACTCATTAAAAGACGGGATTGTGTCCTAATTGGTTCTTTGGGTAACCGAATGATCAGACAAAAGAGATGATGTGTTTTGTTTAAGGCTAACAAGTAATTTTTTGTAATGATACAAATGGAACAAAACATCATATAATGCTTAACAGAGACAAATGGAAAAGCATGTCGGTAATTTAGGCCAAAATAAGAAATAAATTAATAAAAAGAGCTTTCTTTTTCTCAATATTCTGTTCTTCTTACAGTAACTTATTATCCGCTTCTTCAAATCAAAATCATAATCACTTCAAGTCACAGTAACCAGTTTAACCTTATATAGTTATATCCAAACACCACATAAAAGAAAGATCACATTGTATAAACATGAACTAGAATTAGGCTATAATAAGATCACTATAAAGCTTAATTATTAAAAAGAAGATAGAAAACAAGGATCTTACTTGATCTACTAATCATCTGCGTCGGAGTGATTATGTGAGGTTCAGGATCCAACTCAGCCTCTATACCCTTCGATAACGAAATAATAACTGGAACCGTAATTCTTTCCTTCCAATACTTACTAATTTCTTCAAAAACTTCATGTGTTTCGGTTGATGGTAAGCCATTGATAACAATATCAGCATCCCACACAGCCTCCTGCAAATTAGTGACTACTTTCAAAGGACAAAGTGGAGTATCTATCATATTCAAACAAAACCCATCTTTCAAAATCTCATCTGCATACAATATTCTATCACCTAATCTTGCTTCAACATATTTCAAATATGCACAACGTCTAATCAATCTCCTCAACACATCTTCTCTTGAATTGATTACATCAAACAAATGTTGAGCTGTTGATCTATCAACTGTTCTTCCAGCTCTTCTCCAAATCCTAATTTGAACTTTATCGCGAAGATGACCATAACCATCTTGTAACATGGCTGCAAACACACTACCCCAAGCACCAGCCCCAACACTCACAATTCTCAAAGGATCATCATCTGATTTACCCAATAATTTACGAAGCTCATCCACTTTATCCTCAACAGACCCATTATTGCTTTGAATTACACCATTAACATAAGCATTATTTGATCCCTCAATTTCTGTTCCAACCATCTTTTTCTTGCAATTGAACACAGTTTCTGAGCAGTAATTTAACAAATAACACAAACCACAGATGGGTTTTGGTATAATTTGTATTTAACTAAGAATTCTAATTACAACACGTTTTGATACATAAATTCTACAAGAAAACGACGAAAAAAAGACAGCGGTGGCGGTGATAACGTGTTTTAAAATCAAATTAGGACGTTTCACATTTACAAGAAGGTCGGTTTAAGTAAACCCATCAAGAAATCGAGTTTGAAACGGCTGAAAATCTTAAATTAATCTCGAAATACATCAGACTTCACACGTTGATCGATAGTGAGGGAAGCGGGAGAGAAGTTACATACCCAATGTAGGTTCTGCGATTCTATGTGTCGTGTGGGATTAGAGATCCTTTGTTTGGGATTTGAAGGAAGATATGTTGACGAATTCCTAACACTTGAAGAAGACGAAATCGTTCGGTTTTCTCGTTTCGTGATCAACAATGGGGGTTAAAGTCCCAGGGCGGTGTTTCCAACGAGGTAATCCAAGTTTGTCAAATGGAAATCATTCATACATCCTGCAACACAATTTGTACACCTTCGTCTATGTTTTTATAACTTAATTTGGAACCTTAGTTTATATTTTTATAACTTTTAATTGATTACGAGAATACAACGGTTTGGAATTCTAGTTTTCTTAATCTTCAGAACTCTAATCTCGTTTGAGTGTTAAAATCTTGAAGAAATTATTAAAAACATAGTCAAACATAATCCTTCAAAATAACTCAGCCCTAACTCCAGCTAGTTTCAAAAACACTAATAATGAAAGTTTAAAATTATAAACTATAGTTTGCCCTATGAATGTTATTCTTTATGCCCTGATTTACTAATATCTCATTATAAGTCTTCCAATTAATTTTAGTTTTTTTTTTCAAAAAGCCGCAAAATCATTAAAGCAACTCCTAGCAAGATGCTAAGAGCATAATACAAACACCAAAGAAACACATAAAAGACATTACATGGGCAACTCCGATAAAGGATATGTGATCCAGCTACACCATCTCAATTTTCTAGTAAGCTTACCCCTAGTATTAAACCATATAAAGGACCAACTTTGAACAGCTCCACAAAGGTTTGAAACTGAATTTGAAGAAGGAAAAGCCTTAGCATTCATAATTCTCCACATCACCCAACATATAGCGTAAATCATAGTGATTTAAGGTATTCCAATTAGGTTGAGTTAATGTATAGAAACAGAATAAATCGGAGTTGTGAACCAACAAAAACTTACACATGCATAGATTAGGACGTGAATGCAAAGTAGGCTAGGGTATACAGCTCATGACCCCTGGTCTATTTGAGAAATAAAATGGGTTTGAATCATTGCATCTCTGTCTATAAGACAAACCTTATAATATATTAAGTGTTTACCCTCGATATGATATGTTTGTGTGAAAAATGGGGTGCAATCAACTAAAGGATTTCTGTGCCTCCTCATCTCATTATCAACCAATATATATAATACAATACATAACCAACTACCTAAAATACATGAGAGAAATAAGGAAACTAAATATATACAATAAAGAAATAATATATAACAATATATCAACAATATCGACTAATACTCCCCGGCAGTTTGAGCAGGAGGAGACTGAATGCACAAATTGGACTTAAAGCGTTGGAACAGTTGGCGAGGAAGTCCCTTTGTAGAAATATCAGCATATTGATGATCTGTTGGCACATGTAGAACTCATATGCGACCTATCAAAATTCTGTAAAGAGTTAATGACCAAACAATATCACTTGAGCTACCTCCTAAATTGTCCGGTATTCATAACACTTTCAATGTGTGATACCTAAGGAAATGCAAAGTTGAAGATGACCAAATCCTACCTCTACAAGAGTTGAAAGTTGATTCAGCTAAACGCCTTGTAGAGGAACCTGTTGAAATTCTAAACACCAAAATCAAAAAGCTGCATAAAAAAATGATCAAGTTGGTTCTTGTGAAATAGAAGCACAACTTGGGTCCTAACTTGACTTGGGAAGCAGAGGATGAAATGAAGGCTCGATACCCTCACTTGTTCACAGCAGAACAGATTCCGAGGACGAAATCCTCTTAAGGAGGGTGGATTTGTAACATCCTCAAATTGAGCCTAGTTGTACACGAATTTGGTACGTAGTTATTTTAAACAAATAATTAAAAATATTCTAGTTATTAATATATATTATGAAATTTAGTTGTGAAATGAAGTTATAAAAAATAATAATGAAATTAAATAATATTAATAAAATATTAAACGGTTTTAGATAATGATTCCAAATATATCCCCGTTAGTTGAAACGAGTAAACGGGTGTTAAGTTGTAAGTTGAATAGGGGAACGAGATACCCGCTTGTGGATAATTTAAACCCAAGTTGGTTCTTCCCTTTTTCTTTGGCAGAGACATCAACACACACACACACACCCATACGTTCAAACACACATACACCTACACATCTTGTTCTTGATTTTTGAAGATGAAATCAAGGGGATAATTCTTCTACATCTACAAGCAACAAATCCAGGTGTTAAAAATCAGTTCTTGCTCCATTTCTTTCCTTGTAAGTGTTCTCCTTCTTTGAGTTCTTGATTAATGGTGGTTTTAGGTCAAAACGGGTCAAACCCAAATTAGCAATCAAGAGTTGAATTTTTGTGTTCCAATTAGTTCCTGCAACATTTACAAGTAGTAACGAGTTCTAATTATGGACTAGAAGTGTTGACTTTGGGTGAATTCAAGAATTTGCTCAAATGGGTTTTTAATGGTGAATTTGAATTTGAATTATGTTTAGATTGTTTAAATCATGTATATATGTGCTAGGAAGCTTAAGATACTCCCAAATGATGTTAGCAAACACTGGAAGTTGGTTAGAAACAATTTGGGATTGAATTTGGTCGATTTGGAGGTTTGTGAAACAGACTGGTTTTTGCCCCAGCATGGGCGACGCGTCGCTTAGGTGGACGCGACGCGTCCTTTCAGTATAACCAAAATGTTGTTTTTTTTGTTGTTCTTCCGCGTGTTGATGCTTGAACAGTTGTTATAAGTTAATAATTGGATAAGGGGCACCATTAGGGGATTGTTTCAAGTAGCTTGGTTGTTGTATTTTGTGTTTTGTTGTCTAAATGTAAGTAATGGTATTATAGGTGCACCTGAAGACCAAGAAGAACCGGAACACTATATTTGCCTACTATAACTCTACGGATAAGTACCAGTTAACCTTAGCATCATAATAAAAATATTATATAGCTATAATGAATATTAAAACTAAAGATTGAGTTATTGATCATGTCTTGTTGAATTATGATTTGATATGAACCCAAGTTAAAGGCTTGAGTAGGCCAATTGTGTTATATGCATGATATGGGCTTGAGTAGGCCAACTTTGTTATGTGATGGCTTGAGTGAGCCAAATGTGTTGTGCTGGCACTTTGTTAAAGTTGTTTGGGGCCAGATTAGTCTGGATCTTGTTGGGGCCTTGTGCCGCCAGCTATGATGAACGTTGATTCTTCGATCACGAATCTTTGGTTTTGCAGAACCTTCGTCCCTCAACTTGATGATGATGGGCTCTGAGTTCCCGCTGATCCCGAAGGGGTGAGTTCCCCGTTAATGCAATGGTGGACTTCTATCCGCTTATTCACCGGCGTGGTTGAAGTATTCGGTTTCCCCAGTCAGGTTCAGTGAGCCGGGTTAGCTACCTCGCAAGACGTGATTCCTACTGACTACACCGGTACTTTGCGATGTGTTAGGATAGACTTGTTTGCTAATATGTGATATGCTTTTTTTATGATACTTATGATTAACTGTTGCTCACTAGCTATTTACAGCTAACCCCTTCCATGTACCATTCCTATGTGTAGGTAATTAATTTGTGCTGGTGAGGACGGGTGCTTGCTTTGGTTTACATTACCGGTTTTTGGGGAACACATTTGCTTATGCTTTTGTATATTTGAATGGTCAATCGGTATTTGGTAAAACCGTTGGTTTACTTTTGTTGAAACTTTTATTGTGGTTGTAAATAGTTAATGGGATGTTTCCGTTGTGTAAGTTATAAAATATTTTGATAAAACAGGTTATGGAAATGTTATATTTATATACGTAACCACGCAGTTTCAAAACTCGAATTTAAATAAAAAAGAAAAATATAGCTCTAAATTTGACGGTGTTACAGCTTCAACCAATTAAATAATGATACAAATAATATGGTGCTTTGAATCTAGCGATTCAGATTTCAGAGCACAATTTCTTCATCAAATTAGGGTTCATCATCTTCATCAAAGGATTTCAGAGCACCATTCAGAGCACCATTTCAGAGCACAGTTTCTTCATCAAACTAGGGTTCATCATCTTCATCAAAGGAGTTTTTGCTTTTGTGTTCCTTAAGATAATGAAAAGCACAATTATGGTTCTTAGGTGACAAAGGATTCCATCAAACCCATATATGGTTTTGTTCGATTCCATCATCTGCGATTTAGGGTTCTCTGCGATTAAAAGGTTTATATGTTTGATTTAGAGTTTCCATGTCTTATTGTTCGACTTTGGTTCATTTTTTATTCAGTTCCGTGTTACAATCCGGAAACATGGGTTTTGATTTTGATTTTAGGGTTCATAACTTTGCTATGTGATTTAGGTAAGATTTATTTTCTGAGGTGGTTCTTGGTTTCCAAATCTATCGACGATGTACGATTTGTTGATTTCTTAGGTTTTTGCTTCTTCTTTGTGATATTGAGTTCTTGCTTCTTCTTCATGGGTTTTTGCTTCTTCTTTGTGATATTGAGTTATTGCTTCTTCTTCATGGGTTTTTGCTTATTCTGCTATTGTCCATAGGAATGTTCCTCCATATGAAAGAATGCATTCATATGTTCATAAAGAAATACTGATAGTGAAAATTGATCGATGACGTGGAATTTAAAAGCTGATGTGGTTTAAGAAAATAATAAGAAAAATAAAAATAAATACATGTGCAACATGTTGAAAGTTGGGTATATACAATAGCTAAAAGTGACAACTTTGATACACTTTTAGAAACTAAATCCTATTTAAAATCTAAAATGAATTAATAATTTAATAAAAAGAAAACTTTAATAGACCTATTTTAAGTTTTTACTTTAAATTTAAAAAGAATATCAATAATGGTTGCAAGAAAAAAAAGAATATGTATTAGTTTTAATATTTAAATGTTTGGCGTAAATCCAAATGTATATTTGTAACCGACTTATTTTTTTATTTATGACTATGCTAGGAGTACTACAAACATATTAGATTAAACAGGATAATTTTATGAATCTGTAGAGTATATGTAGAATTGATTCTGGTTCACAGTTAGATGTGAACATATAAGTCGTTCGGTCCCACCGGTTCATAGATTTAAACCGAGACCTGATAGATCAAAAACCGTCCCGGTAGTCTTCCTTTTCATTTCTCTTTGAAACTTCTAGCCGGTTTAATATGATCCTAGAAGGAAGTGAGCGACGAGAGCAACAAGTGTGCTATGGTCTTTGCCAATGAAGTAATGATCTTTTAAACAATTTGTGACGAGTCATTGTCATCATCTCTAAGCAAATTGAAGGGTTTGTAGTCGAGTATCCCACGAAGAGAGATAGAAAGTGCGTTTAGTAACTTGAAAAGGTTCACATAAGAAATATTGAAAGGGAGTTTGTTTATCCCTAAATTTTTTATACCTAATGATATTAAAAGCGACTTTAACGAGGTTTTTGTAACTTTTTGGTACCCTTCTTCAAGAGTGTGTTGGGTGAATAAAAGGCCAAATGGATGAATTTGCATCTTGATAACAACAAAGTTCTAATTATAATAACTAACATTTATCAGAGTTCTTCCCAATAAATGTATACATAGTTTGAAGCTGCCTAAATTAAAGAAGGGCGAGTCTATTTAAAACCTTTACATTTAAAAAAGGAAAACAAAAAATTACCCTATTAGACTATTGGGCCCATATGACTCATCCAAATATCACACCACCTATCTCTTTCTACGCCCTTTCTCAGTCTCTCTACATTCTCTCCCTCTCTCCATCATTGCTCCAGACGCCTGCGTTTTACCTTCAGCAACATGTTTTACCTCTCTTCATCCCACCTCTCGTAAGTTATTTTGGGGTCAATTTTTATCGGGTTGTGCATATTTCTCTTCATATAAATCTAGGGTTTCTATTTTGGGTCTTGTGTGTGTTATGAGCTTTTTTATGGTCTGAGTTTTAGATCTCATTTTTTGCTAGGGGATCGTAGGGGTTTTGTGGTCTTGGTTTTTGCTACATGTTGTATTGTATCTCTCTCTCCATCTACAAGTATTTATTTCACATGTTTATGAGGGTTTGCAGAGTCGTAGGAATATGGAATAGGAGCCAAAAGTAGCTGGATTTAGTGGGTCTGAGGATGGTCGGATTTTGAATCTATGGGTTCGTATACTAGTGGACACTGGAGTTTAAATCGGTTGCCGGAGTGAGCGGCGGTACAGTGGTCGAGAAAGATTGAAGACTGGGTATTAAAACTTAACCTCAATATTATTGAATATGGGAATTCGAATCAACCTTCTAGAAACTTTAAAAAGGTTTTCATAAACAACCGAATTAGAATGCATTGTCATTAGAAAAAATAATTATGAAAGACAAATACTACCACAAAAATCATAATTCGAAAGGCTATCTAGAATTACAAGTGGTCCAAATAGGAGGAGTGATTAAAGAATTGCTACTACCTTGTCACACAACTGTAGTCCATTCCGTGTAAGCTTAAGGTCCCGTGATCGACTCCTTATTTTAATTTGCCATAGCCTTTTTAACATTTCATGCAGAGTGGCCCCAGGGTTCACACATTTTTTTAAAGGCTAGAAGTGATGTTCCATTTTTAAATGGTTGATATTAATAAAAAAATGTTTTTCTTTTAGTGGGATAATATTTTACTTTATTCATCTTTCAAATACAACTTTATTTTAGTATTTATATTAGCGTTATAAACTATTTATTTTATTAAAAACTTCATGTTAACACTATCTTTTTTAATCCACCAAAAAATAAGTGATTAATCGAACTTAACTTTTATAGATTTCCAATAATTACACTCAATTAAATACCGTAACTTAAAAGCTTAGTTTCAAGATTTTGCAAACAGTCATCTAATCTAAAAACGAGAGATTCTATATTCTCTTATTTCGTATTCCTATTTATAAGATCGAAACAAGTGTCAAAATCAATAGAGGAGATAAAGAAAGAGAAATAGTGCACATGTCATCATCTAATAATTAAGTACTAGTTTATAGACCCGTGTCTACACGGGTATTACCGAAGTAAACTTGAGATCTATCAAAATCAAATAAAAAATGTTAGAAGTATATATACACAAAAACTTTCAAATACGTAACTAAGACACTAAACGTTTATCTGTGATGAAAGTAGGCAAAAGGGTTTGCAGCCAAATTCACTAATGTTTGTTAGGGAACAAACATTGGACATGACCCGC
>JAUEJL010111830.1:0-12463 GCA_032274825.1 Drosophyllum lusitanicum | reverse complement strand
ACCGGTTATCGGGTAATTCGGTCTTAGAACCGGAACCGGTTTGTATGAAATTTTGTATTTGTCATATGGTTGACTATGAACTATTATTTTTTATGATATTGTTGGTTATTGAACTATTATCATTGACGATATGGCTAATGGTTATTGTTTGTAAGAACGAAGTCAACGAAGTATTATTTATTGGTCATATACTAGTGTCGACGATGCATGCATGTTCACTTACGATTTCAAGTATTTTTAGCTTTAACTTTAAACCGTTTAGATTTTTGATTATTAGTTAACCTTTATAGGTAAAAAACAACTAATATAAATGTATCATATTTGCATTTAGTAACAAAAATATTCACCGGTTATCGGTTATTTCGGTTCATACTCTTGAAACCGGTTCCAAAGTAAATTTTCGGTCTTGTCTGGTTCTATTCCCGAAATAACCGGTTAATAACCGGAACCTAAACCGGAACCAGTTCTCTTATATCGGTTCAATTTTCAGTTCTAGCTTTTACCAATTTCGGTTATCGCTTATTACGGTTCCGGTCCGGTTCGGTCCAGTTCCAGAACCGAACACACCCCTACCTTACGTTATTTAGAACCTTGGTTTTAATACTGGTCGGGTTATTTCTAGTGTGCAAGTCGGCTAATTCAGTTTTATGCTCTAACCCTACTTAAAAACTATGATTAACAAGTAAAAAGTTGTTATAGAATTGGCTCTAACCCTAAAAATTGTTATATAAAAATGCTATTTTGGCCTTGATATTAAGGTCCATTAATTGTTGGTGAATTTATGAGTGATGTAGCGAGTATAAATACTGAAGGACCTTAATATCAAGACCAAAATAGCGTTTTGACGTTATAAACTCTTCATTTGTTAGCCATTTTAGAAAATAAAGGGAGATAAATTAGTGGGAAAAAAATTCTTAAAATAGAACGATAAATGCTTTCGAATTGTATGAAGTGGTCATAAACTATAAATACCTTTTTTTAAGTGATTGGTTTGATCCCAATCGATCGCAAGGTATTTTTGCATCTAAAACAAACCAAGATAATAAAATAATCTAACCAAATCTCAAATTTGTCAAATGATCCCAATTTATATCGTTAGTTCCTCCTTGCTTTTGTAATCATGCATATTGTACAACATTCCGATTCCGATTTCGATTTCATTGTTATATGATCTTGATTTGCAGGGGTTCTCTTAGGTCTCGATGTGAATTGATCATGGCAGAACGAAGCTCGTCCGAATCAAAAGAAGAAGTCCATGAGGTACGTGGTTATGATAGAGAGAAATGTGCATATGAATTGTCGAAAATTCGTGTTAGACGAAAGTTATTATCTTGATTCGCTTGTTGTTTCGGCGTGAACTATTTGCGCAGATTGCACCTTTTGATCCCACAAAGAAGAAGAAAAAGAAGAAAGTCGTAATCCAAGATATCGGGGAAGATGATCACTTGTCTGAAAAGATAGATAACCTCTCACGTGAGTCTATTTATAGGTTATTCAGAAATGCAAGTCTTAGTAAGCACTTATGTGGTTTCTTGCAGTTGCTGCTGGAGTAGAAAATGCATTTGTGGGTATGAAAAAGAAGAAGAAAAAACCGGTAAGCTTCGAATAGTCAACTTATCGATCCTTAAAGATTTGTAGAATGCCGTTACGCAATCGTTTTCTTACAATTTGTAAAGACGTGGTTTCTGTAACTCGGATCGACCCTACTTCCTTTTCATTCGTAGGCGGGATCCGATTTGACGAGTGATGGAAGTTCTCATACAGGAGCAGGTGCACATTTTCTCATAAAACTCGGGTTATGTTTTATTCTTAACAGAATAAACAGAGAAAATAAAAAAGTTGTTATAGGTTGTTTTTGGATAAATCTGTTTCGGGTCAATCCACCCGACTTGTAGGTAATACTGGTGAGGATGAAGAAGATGCGAAAATCTCGCAACCGAAATATCCATGGGAAGGAACAGATCGAGATTATTACTATGAGGAGGTAAGTTATTTCATCAAAATTTTGTTATTAAATTGTGAAAGGATCTTGTTGTAACATGTTATGATCTATCAAACAATATTGCAGCTTCTAAGCAGAGTTTTTCATATTTTAAGAGAGAACAACCCTGAACTCGCTGGAGATAGACGAAGAACAGTCATACGACCCCCACAAGTTCTGCGAGAAGGCACCAAAAAGACCGTTTTTGTCAACTTCATGGATTTATGCCGCACGTATGTAGTTTATATTTTACCATTATATCTACAGGTGACAATCTGTATTGAGTCGGATCGACCCTAAGACAGGAACATATAACCCAACCCGAACACAACATGATTAACTATACATGTCAAGATATTGGTCCCTAATCCAGAAATGCAACAACATGGGTAACCCAGACATGATTCGAGTGACTTGATTACGGGTCACATTGGTTGGTGGGTCTAGCTGTTGAACTGTTTTGAGAAAGCTGAAAACAACCTATATAGTAAATACATCATTAAAGTTAAATAGATCCAAATTTCAGTACAGAAAAACATCCAATTTGAGAAGGACCCTCATACGTCATAAATCAAATGAATTTAGTGCGTGTGTGTAATGGCTATTGGGTTGGACATGTGCAGGTCAACCCAATCCGGAATCCGACATAAAAATTATATGGGTTATCCGTGTCGGCCCATTTTTTACCAAACTTGTTTAGCTCCAAGCGAAACATTTTTATTTCGTGTCTGATTCATGTCATGTCAGGGATTGTTGCCCTTATGAATGGGTTGACTTGGTTGTGACTTATCTTAAAAAAATCAAATAGGTCAAATAGTAAAACTTGGTTAAAAGGTAAACGGGTCAAATGGGTCAAACTGGCCAAACAGGTTGAAAATAGATTGAGTCTATTTTATGCAATACAACCTCCGACACTGTTTTAGTTAGACTATGACTATAACAATAAGAAGAATCACAAAAATTATTTATAACTTTTTTTTCAATAAAATATATGGACAAAAGAAAGGTGTTTGGGTCAACCCAACCTGATATGGCCGCCCATCTTCACCCGTACTAAAAAAATTACATGTTTCAACCTGGACTCTTTTACTTTTGGCATATTACACAGCCAGACCGACCCGCCCATATCACCTCTGATCATATCATACAATTTCTCAAGGAACAATATTTCAGGATTCCTATAGGTATCTTGCTCTCAAGATTCATGGTTTGAAATGTTTTTTATTTTCCAGAATGCATAGGCAGCCAGATCATGTGATGACTTTCCTTCTGGCTGAAATGGGAACAAGTGGTTCACTTGATGGACAACAGAGGTTGGTTGTCAAGGGTCGATTTGCCCCTAAAAATTTTGAAGGAATCCTAAGAAGATACATTAGTAAGTTCTGATTTTTTGTTATTTTGTTATTTAGTCTGTTATTGCTCGTCAAACAGCAGTTTTTACTGAAGAAAACTCCATTGTGTAGTTTTTGTTATGATATGTCTGTTATTGCTCGTCAAACAGTGGTTTTTACCGAAGAAAACTCCATTGTGTAGGTTTTTGTTATGATATATGTCGTTTTAAACTTATTGGTTGTGATTGTAGACGAATATGTCATATGCAATGGCTGTAGAAGTCCAGATACAATTCTTTCAAAGGAGAATCGTTTGTTCTTCCTAAGATGTGAACAGGTAACATGATCATAATCTTAACATTTGAATATATTACATTGTTTTTTAATTTTAATTATTGAGGATATAGCTCATAAAAACAAGTTAAAGAATCATGTTTTTGTTTAATTGTTGATGTATAATGTCTTGATTTTTGTTACAGTGTGGTTCTGGGAGGTCCGTTGCCCCCATCAAGACTGGTTTTGTTGCACGGGTCGGCCGTCGGAAAGCGGGGTCGTAGTGATGACTTATATTTTTATTATTATTTTTTAATTACAGTTTCGGTAGTTTCAGATCTATGAAGTGTTAAATTGTTATATTGGCATTTAAGTTCTAAAGATAATAAAATATTAATGGAAAGTTTATTCAAAATGAGGTATTTTAGCGCTTGAAAGAGACCAACACTACCATTAAAAGGTGACATTTTGACCCATCTATCTAAAATGTGTCGATTTATGTTATAGTTTATCCCCTAACATTGGCTAAAAATGAAACAGTCAAAACATGTGTGTGTGTGTGTATGTATCCTATTTAATAAGTTCATTTTTTTTAACTTCACAGAAAATCAAACTGAAAGGTGTTGGGAGGTAAACTGAACCCACCCGACTGGCCCGTTTTACAACTCTTACTAGAGTAAAGGGAGAGATTAATATACCTTGCTTCTAGCCATAAATTATGATTCTATTTTCATTAATTTTGGAGTTCGAAGAATATCTTCAAGGAGTATAGCTAATGCGCCTTGTATGAAGCTTTACACAAGTGAAGGAGTTACAGAAATTACCAGAAAATCAAAGGGTAACAGAAGAAGAATATCACTTCTTTGATTTGAAACCTGAGGAACCAAATAAACCATCATAAGTGACCAATGAGATTTTACAATTATGTCATAGAACTAATGTTTGACATTTCTTAGTCAAATACCTGGCCAAAGCAAAGGCATATGGTGTGTACGCTTGCCAATTTTGACTTTCTACTTGGAAAAACTCAGCTTTGAAAGAACAGAAGCAGCTTGATCACCTCCCAACAAGAAGTATGGATGCCTTAAAGCATCTGAAGCTGATAAACGGCCCCTACGCAAAGATCCTCGTTCTGAAATAAGTTTTGTGGCCAAATCCCACCCTCTACCTGAATCCAGATCAAGAACACTTATATCGGGTCTAGTTCGAGTTTTGTCCCTCCATTTTTTTAAGTCATAATTCACAGCTTTTAGTTCAAGATTGAAGTTCTTTAAGCCAGCACTAGATCTTAATGTTGGTATAGCCATTTGCATCAGCACTATCCCAGCAGAATACATGTCAAAAAGGTCGGGACTGTTTAGCTGCAAGAACAAGTGAAAAAGAAGAGCCTATTAAGCACTAGAAAGATGAATAAAAATGGTCACATTATATACCAAGATAAAAAGGTTATTGCTTTCTGAAGAATCATGGATACCCAACCAAGTTTCCTTTCGTTAGAGGGTTGATTGTGTAAAATAGTGAGTGACTTTAACCTTACCATTGTTTATAGCAATGCAGTTCTTTTTTTGTCAAGAATAGTCATTATTTGACCTGAGTAGTAGGTTGCTGGTCACCTTTGGTTGATTGTCAGTATTATGCTGATGTGAACGCCAAGCAAGCAATCCAGTCATACAATGATCCAAGTCGTATTTGTAGAATTACATTCGTGGTTCAATATTAGTATGTCATTTATTGAATGAGAGTGATATCAAAGAAGTAAAACGACCAGTGAATAAATTTTTCTTCACTAATCCTTCATCTTCTTCTTTGATAACTAATGCCTGCTAAATAAATGACATACTAAGACTGAAAACCATTGTTAATTCCTCAAAAGATGATGTGGATCATTATATGACTGCATTTCTTAATTGGCATAAATCAGCCAAAGGTGACCCCTAACCTATTACACATATCACATATTGCTACTAGCTTACTATTGGTCATTGGTAAAAAGATAAAGTACCCTGCTATAAGTAGTGAAAGTAGGTTACCTTTTTACATATTAACCCAAGCTTAAATTATCATGTCCAATATAATAACAAAGATTTGGATCACAATACATAATATCTAAAATTGAAATCTATGAAGAGTATATCACCTGCCAAAGAATTGGCGAAAGAAGAGCTGCAACTGGTTCTGGAGGTGGGGAGGGTGTTTCTTCGGGTAGCACATAGAGTTCTGGTGGGCAATAATCAGGATCAAGAAGACCCCTGTTTGGCACATAGTTTTTTCCAATTCTTAGGTCAGTAGCTGCCCCAAAATCTATAAGCTTGATCCGTCCCTTTTTAGTCACCACTAAGTTGGCTGGTTTTATATCCCGGTGCACAATCCCAGTGTCATGTATTTTCTTGAGTGATGAAATTATTTGCCTCATTATTTGTTTGATTATCAACGCATTTCGTTCTATAGATTCAAGTCCTTCTAATACACGACCAAACATGAGGGATTCCAAGTTCAATGGGAAAATTCTATCTTTCATGTAATCACCAAGGTCTCGATCTCCCTGTATTTTATTCCCATAAATGCATAGTATACATGCAGATATAATCAGAACTGGTTATCTAAGCATAAAAATAGAATTACTGATTTTACCTCTTCTTATATTAAATTTGAGAGCTTTATTTCCATTTCACAACCCAAAACTTCTTTCATTTTGTTTAATTATCTATTTTTTTAAATGCTGTATAATTATCTATTAACTATACAAATAATCAAGATCCGTCAAACATTACAAAGATCTGATTATCTGATTACCACAACTTCACACAGCTTGAGCACATGGAAACACTATTTTCTACTGCCCGTTTTATTACAATAGATTATATAGTTATAAATAACGATTGTCACATAATCATTTTTCAGAATGCACATCCAAACACCTCCAGATATATCTGAATCTATGCGAAGCTATGTTAATAAGAACGGCTCTTACCTCAAATTTCCATACGAGCCATTTCTCGCCCTTTGTGAATAGTGAAGAAGTTTTATCAGAAGTAAAGCTCCCAAGAAACTCAGCACATGTATCGGGAGCGGCTCGTGACAACCTGTAGTTAAACCATTCTTCAAAATCACCACATTCTTTAGCACCTTCAACTCCAACTTTTACCTAGTAAGAAATTATGAAACAAGATAGATGACAGGGTGCATTATGTTGATTGAATAATTTTAATTGATTACATTTTACCAAATCACTGAGCTGGATAAGAGAATGAAGTATGAGTTTTAACAAGTTAAGTGACTAAAACTGGATTGATAAATCAATAGCACCACACACTTGACTCAATCTATTAAACAAATGAAATCTTGATAAAAATGTCAAATTTTGTTTTTGTTCTTTGTACCTGTTTAAGAATGACTTTTTCTTTGAATCTTGAATCTTTTTCAAGCTGCCTTCTCTTACTCCCACTCTTTCTTGCTCTTTCCTCCACAGTCACATTCTTGGGAACCACCACACCTGAATAAACAACACCAAATGACCCTTCCCCAAGCTTATCTCCAATCAAGAAACCAGAAGCTTTCAAGTTTCTTCTCCCAGACAAACCATCAAACACCTTCTGTGCAGGAGCTAAAATATAAGCATCAATGGCACCAATTAAAACACCTGGTCTGGCAGTTAAGTATATCCAAACTAAACCAGCAAAAACAAACACACCCCATTTCTCACTCTCTGGGAAATCCTCAGTAACTCTTTGAAACTGAGCATACCCAGATTTGAAAATGGGAAATTGGTCCAAATGAAGTGTGTTTTCGAGTAAATCATCGGAGATTTCATTGAAAGAAGCGTTGAGCTTTAATGGGGTTCGCCTGAAATGGGTTGTAAAAGGGAAGATAGTGTTGGGTGAAGTGGGTTTTGAAGGGGAGAAGCAGATGAAACTGGAATCGAGTTTAAGGTTTGTTGAAGAGAGCATGGTAGCTGAAGCCATTGATGGAATATTGGTTGGTGTTTTGAAAGGTTTATTGGGTGGGTTTTGTGATCGAAAGCGTCAGCAAAGGGATGAACTTTTGCCGCGTGGCTAATCGTAGGTTTATCCTTTTAGCCAGGAGATGTGTGGAGATCAAGAAAACACCGATTCAGTTATTTTCTTTGATCAAACAGCGATCGAGTTAAAATAGAATATAAAATTTGAAGATTAAACTATTAATTCAAAAAAAACTTTAATGCATTAAAGTTGTTGTGAAACATTAAGTTGTTACCCCTTTTTTTTCATTTAAGTAATGTTAATCAACAACAATTAAGACTAATAGAAATAAACCAACATGAACATGAACAACTTCTTTGAAGAACATGAACATTAAATGATGAAGAAAAAAGTGAAAAAATCTATGAAAAAAAATGAAAAATTACTTTTGAATAATATGAACAAATTTTTAGTGGGATCTAATAAATACTCTAGATCGATGTAAATTTATACAACAAAAAACATGATATACTACCGATAGATAAACATAGTGGTGACTTTGGAAATCAATTATCTTATCGTCATGTTCATCGATTGCAAAAAACCGATCATCAATAAACACTATATTTCATCGTGGCAACTCCGTAGCTCTAGAACCTTAACTTTTTACATGAGGCGACAAATTTCTTCTTGTTTTCTAGGAACTTGATCATCTAGGTAAGGTAAATATTTGTGTGTGTAAAGGAGTACTAAACATGTTTCCTTTTAAAGCTAATTTGCTCGAATTAGGGATCTCCTTACCTTCTTCTTCTTGCTAGTTTTATGGTTCGTATGTGGAAGGCCTGACACATTACCTTCATGCTCTTCAGCAAAAACATTATGATTAAAGATATTTATTTGGTGGGGGGTTACATCCCTCTATAATTCTTTTGATGGATTCAATTTTGTCCTTCGACCTTGGTCGCAGATTTGGGGCCTTTGCAACTAAAGCATTTTGAAGGGTATGCTTCTCAGCCACTTTGGAAATCTGGCTATAGAGAAATACGTTAGTTAATGCGCTGTTGTGGCTTGGCAATTTTTTTTGGATAGGGATATTTCCAACTCCTTGGTTCGTCACTCGTTTATGTGGGTTTCAAATCGCTCCTTAAGTTAATGTTCATTTGGTAGGATTAGGTGAAATTGCTATGGCGTTTAAGAGTTGGTTAACATGGCGGTAAGCTATGCTTTCTTTGTATTTATTCTCTTTCTTATTTTGCCCATCTTGGTGCTCCTTTACATTTGAGCCCAAGTTGATTTGTAATTGTTACTTTAATTTCTAATAAATTTAGTCTTCTTTGCCTTTAAAAAAGTTTATGATGTTGAGTAGCAATAACAACAATAATAAGGTTAAATGCACAAAAATATAATAAATTATATCTACTTTAAAATAATTACATATGATAAACAGGTTTGCCGGTTAAAATTACACACAATATTAATTTTGGATATATAAACACATTAATTAAAAATAAGTTAAGTTTGTTACATACAATTTTAAATTACGCACAATTTATTATATTTTCGTGCAATTAAATATAGAGTGAATCGCTTAAATAGTTTTTGTGGTTTATTAAAATCAT
The DNA here is from genome assembly GCA_032274825.1 of Drosophyllum lusitanicum. Taxonomy (NCBI): domain Eukaryota; kingdom Viridiplantae; phylum Streptophyta; class Magnoliopsida; order Caryophyllales; family Drosophyllaceae; genus Drosophyllum; species Drosophyllum lusitanicum. Next base: position 3,321 of record JAUEJL010111830.1, on the reverse strand, counting down.
TAATTTAGTCTTTTAAATATAAAAATTACTAATATATTTCATATGGTTCAGAATTTATCACAATCTCGACCCTTCAACACCGTCTAAATTGAAGGGTTAGTTGTTTTTAGCGTAGGGGTAGTATAGTCTTTTCTCCTTCCTATCTCACCAAAATTAAATAAAAAGCTCTCTTTTTTCTTGATCTCTCTAACACCACCAGTATCTCTCTCTACCGTAACACACACATACATCCCTCACTCTCACACGGTAACACACACACACAAAGCAATTCACAAATACACACACTCTTTCCCTTTACCGTAAGACACACACACACACACACTCACGGTCTCAAGAAAGAAAGAGAAGGAGAAAAGATAGAGTTTCACGGTGTCACCACCATCTTTCTCCCTCTACCATTTGATTAGGGGTTTCATACAAATCACCACCATATTCTTTTAAGAAAGGGAGAGAGACAGTAAAAAGAGAGTTTGAAGGAGTAGAGAAAAACCCTCACCTAATTGAAACCCTCTAGAAACCCTCACCCATCGAAAATACTCATTTGTTGGGGGAAGAAGAAAGAAATGAATCTAGATGCTTGGATCTCAGGCAACGTCGATTGGATTTGGAGTAGTGGTGGTAGAGGAAAGAGACAGATTGAGTGGATATAGAGATATGTTGAAAGGGGATGACGGGTGTGAGAGATGGTAAGAGACGGTGATGGTAGTGGTGGTCTTCCCAAGCGATGGTGGTGGTCTCCTAAACTCTCTATGTCTGTGCCGGCGACGCATGTGTATTTGGGCGGTGGGTTAGAGCTTGCCGATAACCCTTTAGATTTGTGCCGACGATGTCTATGTGTGCTTGCGATGGTCTATGGTGCGTGTGTGTGGGAAATCACAAACAACTCATCTCGAACAACAACACAAGATAGAGAGACTTGGGTGAGCGATGGAGAGAGAGAGAGAGAAAGCACGCTTTGAGAGGAAAGAAAGAGAAGAAAGTAGAGAAATGACGGTGAATTTTTTAAAAGAGAGAATAAAATTTATTTAAAAAAAATCGTTTATGTAAAAAAAAATAAAATACTCTTTAATAAAGACAAACTAACTTTCAATTTAGACTTTATAAAGTACCGCGATTAAATTATAAACTCTAAAACCATTTTAGATTAAAAATTACTTAAAAAAACCAAATCAATATCTAAAATCTCGAAAATCTTACCCAAAAGAACCCCCGCAAAAAAAATCAAGAAAAAGAAGTTGGCATCAGAGTCTGTATGAACAGGATCCTGGAGTAACCACCATGTGTGATTGCAGTTCATCTTCATTCTCTCCTTACTCTTGCATCAGATTTCCTCCCTCTTCAATCCACACAATCTCCTTTCTGGGTTCATTCGATTGCTCCAGAAAAAAGCCCCCAACTTTCTCCTTAAAAACCAGTCAAAATTCAAACCCTTCAAGCTCAAGATCAGACCAACACCAATTTCTTGAGGAATTAAAATTCAAAGAGAGAGAAACGACGAAACCCCAGTTCGATTTGAGCGGAAACCGAGATGAAGAAAACAGTTTTCTTCAGTTTGATAAGAGTTCAGGGGAGAATGGAGGAGAAGAAGCAGAAGAAGAAGAAGATTTGGTCAAAATTAAAGAGTCAGAAAATGTGAAATTGGGGGATTTAGGTGTTGATAAGAACAATCGAGTGAAGGTTATAAGGAAAGGGAAACAATTGGTAAAAAGGGCAAATGTAATTGCAAAGCAAGTGATCAGCATCCAATCTGCTCTTAGTTTGGGTTTCATTTCACAGCTTTGGGTGGATACTGAGACTGTGAGTGAAACCTTTTTAACTTACACTCACTGTTTTCTCTTCTATTATAACCCATTGTTCATAACAGTTGTGGTTTTTATGTATTCTTTACAGCTGATCATTGTGTTTCCAAGCTGCGAATGATTAGTTACTAGTGTGTGTGTACGCTGAAACTGATTCTAATGGCTTGAATAATTAGGTGTCAAAGAATAAGTTTTGATGATTCAATTATGATTATTGCTTATCACATAATACAACGGAAATCGTATGCCAAATTCCCCTTGAATATCTTGGAAACATTCCATTTATTTTTATATAAATTTAGGGAAATCTTTTGGAACCAAATCAGTATCATTAGTTTTTTTGCAATGAAAATAGTGTGGCAGTTTGCTATGTCTTTTAAGACCTTCAAAATTTAGAAATTGTCGTCCATTCTATGGGACGGATAATGATTTTCTTGTTTCTACAATTCTACTGCATGCAATTCTAAATGGTTTGCATAAATGTGAGATTTCTATCTATTTTACAGTTGGTTTGGAGCCCCAGGGGATGCTTTTATGATGTATTTTTATTATCTTTTATATTACGTAAAATTAAATTATAGTTTTCCCCTCTCCACAGTGGACGGTAGTGATTGTAGAAGTGAGGCCAAACTTACTATCCGGAGAACAAGAAAAGTTCTTTTTGGAGGATACAAGGCAGGTAAGTAGTTTTCTGTTCTTTAGAGTTCTTTGACGGCCGAATCATGCAAATGGAGTTAAAGAAAAATTCAAATCTTTGTATAAACCAAACTTTGTCACCAGTACTCAAGGCATTAATAAATGCATACCAGGTTCTTTAACTTAATTACAAGGGAAATGTCACTAAATAGTTTCACACAAGCCACTTGATTTTCTTCTAAGATTTAAGTGTTTAAACACTCAAGTTTCAATCTATTCGTGATTTTTATTATAAAAAAAATTAACCTTCGACCTTTACTATGGTTGCATATGTTGAAGTGACGTACCGGCGTGCCAACTGTGTAGAATAGTTGACCTTGCATTCTAATTGTATAAAGTTGACGGCGTGGCATTCCTGTCAGCTATTTTACACTATGATATGCACGTCATAAGTTTTATACAATTGAGAGGCCACATCAACCATATTACACAATTGGCTGCGGCATTAGCAATTAGCAATTAGGGGTGTTAACGAGCCAAGCCGAGCCCAAGCTCGACTAAGCTAGAGCTTAACTTGTTTGACTCTAGAGCGTTTCATTTCGAGCCTTTTGTCTAAAGCTTGAGCTCTACTCGTTTATTATTTGCATACTTATTATTTAATTATTTTATGTATTTTCTAAATATATTTGTTTTTATATAATTATATTTATCAATTAAACATTTTGTTATAAGTATATATACTATAATCAAGGTTGTAAAACTCGCTAGGCGATACTTGAGCGGCTGACTGGGGTGTAGGGACTAGGGAGTAATCGGCCTAGGCGGGGAGTACTCGGGGAGTATTCGGATTGAAACTTTTATATATAAATTTCAAAATTATAGGGTA
>JAUEJL010111819.1:0-12463 GCA_032274825.1 Drosophyllum lusitanicum | reverse complement strand
ACGCGTACAAAATTGGATGGTGTCCCGTGACCCCGTTCGAATACCCTTGGGTCCGCCCCTGATGTACGTCATGTTCTCGAGTTTAATAAGAAGAGGAAAGAAAATGATTTCCTTCCAAATCATCTCAAAATTGGGAGAAAAGATTTAGGATCAAAATAAGTTCAAACTTCCCCTCCAAATCCCTCCTTTTTCTTTCCTTTTCTTCCTTAAATGAAACTCAAGAACACCTTTTAAGTAGATTTCCTTTCAAATCATTTCCTTTTCACCATAAAAAAATTTCGAGAACAGGGCGGTAGCGTCGTATTATCTAGTATTAGTAAGTCAAAAAATAGATTAAACTTAAAGTACGAAAAGTAGTAAAATTATTATTATCATGAAAAGTGAATTCTACAATACAACTCAAACATGACTTGTAACGACAAAAATAAAAGCAAAATATTAATAATTAATAATAAATAAATAAATAATATAATTAACATGAGATATCCAGCCAGCCCATAAAACACTCCTTTACAAATGGCGGATATCTCTAGATCCAAAACAACACATATATCAGTCATCTATCCTTCTTCATCTTCCATTTTTGTCCCCACAATATCCCTCTTCGCCATGCCTATCTTCTTCCTCTAATTCTCAATCCATTTCTTCTACTCCTTTTCTTCTTTCATTTCTTCCTTCCTTCTGCTCATTCCATGGCTGTTTCCATGGCTTCCTGTGGTTGTACTCTCGGAGCTTACACCAAATTAGTCGCATTTGAAAAGCAACCCATCTTCAAAACTGCATTCTTCGGATGTTTTTCCAGTTCAGATTCTTTTAAGCAGCTATGTAATTCAACAAAACCAAGGTACACCCCTCGATATCATCATGTTCGTAATTGTCTTCTCTAATTGGGTTTTTTTTATAATCAATCAAGGAATCGAGTATAGCTCTAGATTTCTATAATAATTGGTAACGTTTTGTGGAGTTTTTAATTGAATGCAAGGTTTTTAGCTTAATGTGCTTTTATGGAGTTGTGTATTGTTAGCTTTTGCTGTAATTGATCCAGCCACTGCGAATTGCTGATTTCTGTACTTCTATTCATCAATCGTATCGGTGTTCTAGTTGATTGATCAACCGTTGATTGAATTATGCTTAACTATTTATATAGGCCATGAGGATTTTCGTTTTAAACTCGATTTGAAGTTGCCACGTTCAATTTTTGGGTGTGAAAGAGATATGTTTCTTACCTTTGATCAATTTGATTATTCTAGTCCCAATAACCACTTTCAAAACCCATATCTGGACATCCTTTGTGTTTTGAAAAATGATAAAGAAATGGGTGTTTTGGGTCATATTGGAATGTAAACATTAAAGATATCTCTAAGTAACATGTATGGAGATTTAGGGTTCTTGTTCTAATTCTTGATTTGGGGTTTTACCCAGATTGTCATATTCATTGAGTACTATGATTCCAAAAGCATCAGCCACAGCTATTGAGGTATCAAGCAAGGGACTTGGTAATGTTTTCTGTAAATAGTTTGATTTGTATCAGTAAATTTATTGGATATTGGGTATCTGATATGCAGGATGGAAGTTATCAGGAAACCGATGTGGTTCCAACACCCAAAGTTATAATCGACCTGGATTCAGACCCAAATGCAACTGTGGTAGAGATTACCTTCGGTGATCGCCTTGGAGCTCTTCTTGACACTGTATGAGACCTTTGAATTTGAATGCATTAATAATGATTACAAAAGAAATATAATTAAAATACTTAAGAGGTTGTCTTCATTGTAACTTTTGCTCCAATTTTTTGGCTTTGCAATTGTCATTCATTATGCGAAAATGTATGTGCAGATGAATGCTCTTAAAAATCTTGGACTGAATGTTGTCAAAGCAAATGTTTATCTGGATTCTTCCGGGAAGCATAATTCGTTTTCGATCACTAGCGCGTAAGTATCAAGCTTAAAATGTCTTTTCATGGTTAACCAAATTACTTTTTCTTGAACGTTTTTATTATTTTCTTTTTAAATAGCTGTTCAATATTGGGTGAAGGAGCCTACTTGTATGTAGGCCCCAGCAATGGGATAGGTATGGGTCCTATGGGATGGGATGGGTATGGGTATAGGTATGGGTATTCCTATTTATAAAAACATATCCCATCCCCATTGGGTACAATAACCATCAGGTTCAAGGGTATACCTGCGGATATCGGGTATCCTGTATCCCCGTTTACAATTTCAGGTGGTGAATTTTTACCCATTGGGATTCTTGTTACCCGATGCCAAATCTATCCCAAAACCCCACTTGAAACTTTTAGTAATTCCATTTTCTAACAAATTCAACAACTCTAAAATATGATAGTCTGATAGATATGACATACATATTATCAATTCCTCATCACTAATAAAAAGTCTAAAATATTTGAATGTAATGATGATATTAATCCAAAACATAATAGCATAATAAAACTAATATCACCAAACTTCATCCCAATATTCTATTGATCCCACTTCATCATTCTATCAAGTATTCAAAACCATCACGATGAAAGGTCTAAAATATTCGAATTTCATGATTTACTGTAATGAAAAACATAACATCGATAGCAAACATGAAAATCAATAATGACAGCAGCAAATATTAGAGCAATGATTCAACTAATACCTTAATCACTCTGGTAGTTTGGAGAAGGCGAGATTCCTCAAAGTAAATCAATGATTCAAAGAATACTTGGGTCATTGGAAAGAATGGATCATGGATGAGCCAAGAAGTAGTCGGAATGGATGGAGCCGAGTTTCCAAGAAGTAATCACTGTGGTTGTAAAAAACAATGGATTATGAACGAGTCTAAGAGGTATTAGGAATGGATGAGCAGGAATAGATTCAACAAACAATGAATAGTCGAAACAAATAGTCTGAATGGAACTATGGAAGGCCGAGAAGTCAGCTCGTAACTTTGGGTAACAAACTAACAATTAACAAATTTCCAAATTCCAATATTCCTTATTAAATTAAATTTGATATTCGAATATATTAAAAATAAAACTATAAATATTAAAAAGAACATAAATGATTCGGGTTTGGGTAATCAGGTTGGGATTTGGGGAATCATCTAATCCCATAACTATCCCAAACCAGTGTTTTTTTATCAAAAATCCCATAACCGTTTATCTTGCCGGATACCCGTCCCAAAATTTCCGGTTTCAGTTATTCCCATCGGCTTTGGGTTCTTTTGCCATCTCTACTTGGATGTCTGTAAACCTGAGTATTACAACTCTAAGACGTAATCATCAGTTTTGTGATGTTTGGCAAAATTCAAGTTTTAACTTTTTTTCTTCTTTTTAATGTTTTTGGGCCAAGATAATAAGATGTTGAAAGGAACATGTAACCGGTTGCTGCAACTAAAATGAATTTTAGGGAGTAATGTAAAATTAGTTAATTATACCTCTAATCACTTTTTTACAACTAATTATCTGATTATGATTTTTGAGTGTCATGATAATCACTTTGGAAACGAACATCCAAATGCACCATAAGTTGCTTCTTAATAAAGGACCTCAAACTAATTACCCAACTTACTTGTGAGAGTTCTCTCTCTCTCTCTCTCTCTCTCTCTCGGTTTTGGTGGTTTTGAAGTGTTGATTGTATTGCTGGTGTAAATGCATCTTTTGGTTTTTATCATACATTACATCTGATAACCTTGGTTCATTTGCAGCTCGACAGGACGTAAAGTTGATGACCCAGAGTTGCTTGAGGCAATCCGTCTAACCATTATTGGCAACCTTCTTGAATATCACCCGGTATTACACTAATTCCATGTCTGTTTTTTGTTTAAGAAGTTAAAAAAAATACATTGAATTAATGATGTCATTAATGGGTTAGGAATCAAGTGCCCAATTAGCAATGGGAGAAGCTTTTGGAGTGGAAGCACCAAAACAGAAGGTATGAATCCCTGCCCCTTTGATGTATGCATTTGATGATTCATGTTTACAATGCTATTCATTTTGGTTCACAAGCTTCTATTTGGACCTCACTAAAGGGTGGTTTGGGCATTTAGCTTTTCATTAATGTAGTTGTTGGTTTGGATTCCCAAGGAAGACGGCAATTGGTTTCTCATGAATTATTAAGCTAAAACGACCTATTTGCCCATCTTCACTTCATCAATGCTATTGGTTTTGGATCCCAAGCTTTGTTTAAAACGCAGTTCAGTCATTTGGCTAATATTCACTACTATTATAGTTTGTTTCATTTTATCTAACGAGCATTGAACTGCCTCAGCTTGATGTTGACATTGCAACCCGCGTCCATATTTACGATGACAGCCCTGATCGAAGGTACTCCTCCGGTTCAAGATCCTAATGAATGGAGGCTATTTTTGTCATTTCTGTTGACATGAAACCTATTTAATGAATTTTAACTTCAAAATTGACATCTAAAAAGTCAAATTCCGACCCTCTTTTCTGTAATATTATGCAGTCTGCTCGCGGTGGAGACAGCCGATCGACCCGGGTTGCTGGTAGATCTTGTGAAGATTGTCACTGATATAAATGTTGCAGTAAAGTCGGGAGAGTTTGATACCGAGGTAACAGCAATCCTTCCTTTTTGGGGGTTGGGACTACCAGTTTTTGATGGCCGGATAAACAGATTTTGCTTCTAATAGTTTAATTATTTTTAGTCAATCAGTTTCATATTATCTACCAATGACAAAGAATTGATGGGTTTAATTGCTTTCTTTTCTTCCTTTCTGAATTAACCAATATAAGAGGCCCTACTTACAATGGTTGTTGCTTGCGGTATCTTGATATAGGGTTTGTTGGCCAAGGCCAAATTCCACGTTAGTTACAAGGACAAAGCTCTTATCACACCACTTCAACAGGTAAACCGACACCATACAATTCTAACAAATTCACGAAATTTCTCAAGATTTTTTGTTTTAAGAGGTAGAACAGTGCAAATAACAACTTACTTTCACACTTTTACCAATTATAGTGACATATTTTGGAAGTTATTAAACCCAGAAACACACTGTTATTTCTTTAACCAGTCATAGTAACTAACCACGGGTTAATTTTTAAGTTGGTGTTATTGGTAAATGAAGTTACTTTGTTATTTTGCACAATTAACCTTTTTTTTAAATGCGGGAAGTAGTATCTCTACCTTTGGGTACAAGTATGACTGTCTAGTGTCTACATATTATCTTCCCATACTGCGTCCTGACGGGGAATGGGTATTGTACTATTGTTGTAACCTTTTTTTAATTGCAAACTTTCCGGCAGGTTGTCGTGAATAGTTTAAGGTACTTTTTGAGGCGGCCAACTACCGAAGATTCGAGTTTTTAGAAATAAAAAGGTATTACCTGTGTCACCACAGGAAATGCAGTATATGACTGAGATGGTGGTGTGGTGTTGTTATACCCCTTTCCAAAATACTTAAGTTTACATTACAAATTGTAAAGTTATTTACATTTTATATGATACAGAAAGCAAAAAAAAAAAAGATGTACATGTATGGTCTAACATAACATTTCTGTTAACCAATGGTTTAAAACCCGACCCGAACAACCATGCACAGGACATTACAGACACCCATTCTTGAAAAGCTGTTTACGAGCTATAATCAAATGGTTGGGTCTTTCTGCAGATAACCTGAATGAAGGTTTTGTTTAAAGGGGGTGTTTGGAACATTGGATGTGTGTTTCAAAATGGTTATTGAGAAATTTCTGCAGATAACCTTTTTCTCACAAATCTTTTATTATCGTAAAATATGTTTTTTTAGAAACAACGTTGGATATAGTGATGGCAGAAAAGGTTCGACGGGGAGAACCTAAACCTGAAAATATCGGGTCGGGACACGAGTTTCCGGAGTTCGGGGGGCGGGTTTCAGCTAAGGGGCGTAAATCAGTTTTCTTGTCGGGTCTTACGTTGGATTTCGTGTTGGGGAATTTTAATTTTTAAAGATTTCCCGATAATTTATGACTTTATATAAACTTTGGTTTAAATTAGTAAGTTTAACGTTCTAATAGTCAATACGGGATTTTAAAGATTTTGGATCGGGTTAAGGTCAGATACTCGGATCTAACTTTGGGTTTCGGGTTAGGGATGATAGTTGTTATCTGATCCAATGATAATTCATCAGTGGCGAGTGGCGGATACGTATGAAATTAAATGAGTGAATATTGAATATGCTTAGTAGAGGTGATATGGATGATGATTTTTCATTCACGAATAAATCAATTAACCTGGAAATTAAAGTTGTTACAAAATATCATTTTATATAATTAAGTATTAATCTATATATTTTTTGAATTGTTAAAATTTATATCTAAATATAATGTTAAAGATGAGTTGTGTTCAATAAAGTCCATTTAAAAAACATAGTCCTAAAATTTTAATATTCAATCACATGTGATTTGTAAAAGCATCACAATTACGAAAAATTACGAAAATGTCACTCTGTCCAAATTTTTAAAATTTAATCTGGACCATTGATGTTATTGATCTAGGCTAAAATTAGTCTCTTAAGACTATGAATTAATTATGTACTATATTGAACATTCTTCTGTTAAAGATATATAATAATGTATGTGAAATTTACAATTTCTTTTTTATTCTTGTAAAATTGTACTGATCACATTTTTATAGTTACTCGCTTATCCATGCCCCGTAAACACCCCTATCTCCATGAAGCGTCAATGGCGATGCCCCTTAGTGGCATGATACACATCATGCTCACGACAATGAGATGTCGATACATGACCCCCTCGACTAAGACCCCTCTTAGGCAATCAAGGTGAGGTCAATCAATGGAGGTGTCCGAACATTATGAGGTGCTTCTAACATCTGAAAGTACATTCATGTTTTGCTGTTTGTTTTTTAAGAAACTCAAATTTACTAATTATAAAATAAAATATATTAAAGAAAAATGTCAAATCATAATAATATAGTGAATTAAAATCAAAATATTTTATAAAGAGGTGTGTGGTGGCTGGCGGCGACTAATAGGAGGAAAATGCCATGCAAGTAGAGGAGTGGAAGAACAAATGTTGGTGTGAGCCGGTGAAGACATGAAGGAATTAGTCCGATTGTTATAGGATAATGAATCATAAATTTTGTTAAGAGCTAATAAGATGTATTTTTATCACTGGTTCATTAAATGTTTTTACGAGCTTTTAGATCTTAATGACAAGAAAAAACAAACAGTCTTCACATCTTAAAACCTCTTATTGAATCAGATTAAGATCTATTAGGACATTTTTTAGAAAAATAAACGATCTCTTAGTTTGTACATAATGAAATAAAATCATCGATTCTTATTACACAAAAAAAAAATATATTTTTTGATCATAATGAAATCACCATCAATTAGTATTCAATCGTCATCGTCTTTGGTCTAATATATATCTTCATGATTGTCAATTAGTAGATTAGGTGTCAAGTCATTTGCCCCATTGTAACACCCTGAGTTCTTAATTTTTAAAATTTTTGCTAATTAATTAGTGAAATAAATAATTATGCATGGGTTTATGGAAGTCAATGAATAAAGAGTCTCATTTGAATACTCGTCAAATAAAATAAAGAGTTTAGGAGTTTAGGGATTGAAATTGTAAATCACCGAATACTAATATGTAATTAGAGAAATTAATTGTGACTAAAGTCTAAATAAATGAACTTAAAAGGTAAAAATTGACAATTACCCAAAGTATGCTATATATAAGCTAGCATAGTCAAGTATTGGTCAAAATAAATTGTGTGCGGCTGTGAAAACACTGGAAGTATCAAAAATTGAGGGAAGAACCCTAGAACCAGCAATTCAAGCCAAGATTTGGAAGTTAGAGCTAAAGATATTGAAATTCAAGTAAGTAGGTATGTTCTTTTGATCCGTTTGGTGTTAATTAATAAGATTTAACCATTTTTCTAGAAGATTAGAAGTCTTGAAAGTTAGGAATCATCTTGGTGGTGATTTAAATTGAGTTTGTTTACTGATTTGATGTATATGTAGATTAATTAACTGAGATATGTGTTTATATTGTTGAATTTTGGAGCAAATGGGTCAAATATTTAAAGTTGGGATACATAGGTAAAAGCTAATTTTGAGAGATGCTTGTTTTTTTTTTGTTGGAACACAGTTGTTCACGGCGAACGGTCTATTAAAAATTGGACAACACGGGATGTGTACATGGGTACCAGCCGTGTAGTGAAACGTGTAGAGGTATACGGGCCGTGTACAACCCTTTTACAGCACAGACCATGTAAGGGTACTAAGGACAGTTTAAGGTTATGCTACACGGGCCGTGTAACGTTAACACAGGGCGTGTAGGGTGAAAGTATACACCGGCATAGCAGGACATGTGCATGTCGTGTAGAGTGGCCGTGACGGGCCGTGTGGCAGGTAGGGGTGAGCACGGGTATCAAAAATACTGAACTGACTAGGTAAAATAGGTACTTGGTACCGGTACCGTATATTAATACTCGGTACGGTATTCAGTACTGTTTTTGAACCAAATTTGGTACTCGGTAAAATCGGTACCGATACGATCCGTACAGGTCCGACACCATGCTCACCTCTAGTAGCAGGACGTGTAGGACACTAAAAGAGAATAATTTGAAAAGACGAGATTCTGAAAATTTAATTAACTGCTGTAGGTGATCGTTGTTAATTTTAAATCTATTGGAAAAGGAGTAAGAAACCATAACGCGATTTTAGTTGCAGCAAACAAGGTGAGTTATACCTATTTATCTATATATATATATGTGTGTGTGTGTGTGCGCGCGCGCGCGTGCGCGTATGTGTGTACTTAATATGTCCTATACTTATGTAACGGGAATGAGACATTTGTTAGTCTGAGTGGCAGTATTCTGAGTGGCATTGTGAAAGCTTGAGTGGTATCTTTGTAGCCTTAGTGGCTTTATTATAAACGAAGTGAAATAATTATAGTGTCACTGGCTAAGATGATAGCCCGAGTGGCAAAAGTTGAGAAACTAACAGACATTATGAGATAGAGAGTCGTGAATTATCTGGTAATTTTGTTATATGTGTATCGTGTTTTATCAACTAAAGAATGTGATAATGTACTCGCTAAGCCTAGTGATTAATAGAGTTGTTTTATTCCCTTCAGGTACTGTTCGTGAAAAGGCTCTTGTGAAAGAATGATAGTTCCCACTTCCGCAGAAACTTTTGAAATGGGCAATATTTCGTTTAACATTCCCAGAAGTTCTTGTTTATTACTTTATGTAATGTCAGATAAACTTTTGTGAATACTCTTTATGTATTTGCTAATGGATATCAATAATCAAAAAAAATATTTTGGGTCCTTACAAGTTGGTATCAGAGCTGTGGTTTAAGAGATTCAGACATCGCTGTGTGAATTGTCTAGACTTAAACCATAGTTGTCATAAAGCGGAACTATCAGCTAGAGCTTGGACATTAGTGAGTACATAAGAGACAAAATACATAAATAGAGATAGTTTATCTGAGATTGAACTGATAAATGAGTTACCATAATTGTTGAGTTTATATAATTACTGTAGTATGGGAGATGTGTAACACTAAAAAGCCAAGAGTGTCGTAATATCAGAGTTGAAGTAATAGAGATGAAATAGAGAAATATATAAATATATGTATGCGTATATACTTGATTATATGGATTGTATGAAAGGGAATGTGGTATGATATTGATATGTACTTTGTATGTAAATAGTAGAAAATTTAACCTATACTTGTGAATTGGAATACTTAGTGATGGAGTATTGAGTAGATACATATAAACTAGAGATGAAAATCATGTTTTAATTAATGAAAATAGAAATCTATAAGAGTTAATAAGAGCGTGAGATCGAAGAGAATCACATGTTAAGTGATTACTGTATTATATATAAATGAGCATGAGTAGGAAACCTATGAATATCCTGTTTTATGCTAGAACTGTGTGAATTTCAGTATGATGGATATGAGAAAAAGCGGAGACGATGTCGTACCTTAGGTTGGCCCTAGTCACCCTCGAGACGGGGAAACTGCAAGTAGTACCAATTAGGGACTACCACCAAACCCTACAACTGAAGTTACTTTTAATACCATTGAAAAATCTCCGTTATTGAAGAGATATAGGGAGATAATCTTGAGCCGGATACACAAGAGGTTGTGAAAAGAGCAGTGGTGAAAAACCTTAAAGAGATACTACCCACTATGTTGGAACAAATGAAAGCTGAAATGAAAATATATATGCAAGAGCAAATTGATACAGTGATTACTACCAAGATAGGAGTTGAGGAAGTAATGAACTAGGGTTCACAAACTCGACAAGAGTATGTACTTATAGAGATTTTTTTGTTTGTAAACCTCCTACTTTTGATGGGACACTGTAACACCTTAGGCGAATCCCACATCGGCCATGGACAAGATAGGTGTTGGGCTTATAAGTAAACTTTGGCCTTACATGACACAACACGTTTTGGGACCACAAGCATGACAGATCTCATGAGAACTCTGTAGTTAAGCGTGCTTGGGCGGGAGCAATCCAGGATGGGTGACCCTCTGGGAAGTTCTTGTCCGATCGCCAGAAACAAATCCGTGACTCGGTGGGGCAAAGCGAACAATAATGTTTCGTGGTAAGGCGGGGTGTTAGATATGGTATCAAAGCTACTCTTGTGCCGTTCGGGATGCTGGGGTAAACCTCATCGAGGACGATGAGTCCCAGGGGGTGTTTGTAACACCTTAGGCGAATTTCACATCGGTCGTGGACAAAAGAGGTGCTGGGCTTATAAGTAAACTTTGGCCTTACATGACACAACGTGTTTTGGGGCCACAAGCATGGCATATCTCATGAGAACTCTGAAGTTAAATGTGTTTGGGCGGGAGCAATCCAGGATGGGTGACCCCCTGGGAAGTTCTCGTCCGGTCGCTAGAAACAAATCCATGAGCCAGTGGGGCAAAGCGGATAATATTGTGTCGTGGTAAGGCGGGGTGTTACAGGCACCTGACCCATTGGTTAGTTATAGGTGGCTAGCTGAGGTGGAGGGTGGTGCTTTTCGTACCTGTTATTGTCCACCATAAAGCAAGGTGAGATTCACTGCTAATTTGTTGAAGAGTGCTGCTAAGGATTGGTGAAGTTTATTAATTAAAAAAGAAGGGGCTAAAATTATTGAAGAAATGAGCTAGGAAAAATTTCTTAAACTCTTCAAAGAATAATTCGCACCACAAGTTGAAGTGAACAAATTGGCTGATGAATTCCTAACCATAAAGCAGACGACTGAGACAGTAGCATAGATTTCTACAAGGTTTTTGGAGAGAGTCCGATTCTACGCATAGTAGGTAGCTATAGAGAAAATGAAGATGAATCGCTTCATGGCAGTCTTGAGAATAGATATTAGAGAAAATTTATGAATCCAACTGTATGTTAGATATTTAAGCAACTGTATGATGCAGCTCGTGCCTGAGAGATAGAGCTGGAAAATCAAGGAAAGTTGAGAGTAGTCGCACAAAGGGACAATCAAGCAAAGAAACAGTAGATAGTTGGACCACTATTTAGACAGGGAGTCAAGAGGGAATATTAAGCATGTAGCAAATGTGAAAAATATCACCAAGGGTATTGCAGAATGCCTTAGAAAGCCCGAGTGGCATCTTTGTAGCATGAGTGGCTTTATTATAAACAAAGTGAAATAATTATAGTCTAAGTGGCTATATGATAGCTTGAGTGGCAAAAGTTGAGGAATTGACTGACATTATGAGATAGATAGTTATGAATTATCTAGTAATTTTTGTTATATATGTATCGTGTTTTATCAACTAAAGATTGTGATGGTGTACTCACTAAGCCTAGTGCTTAATAGAGTTGTTCATTCTTCATCATAGTCGTTTGATTCAGCGATTGCTTCATCACCCCTTTCAATCTTTTTCTTGGATCGCTTCAACCCTAATTATGTTGTTGGGAGTACTGGTAGAGATGATTGTGATTTGTTGGGAGTACTGGTAGAGATGATTGTGATTATAGACATGAATTTCAAGATCCAAATATTGGATCTCATAGTTACTAAAAGTTAAAAAATAAGTTAAGTAATGATTTAGTTGGAAAGCATGGATACTTTTTTTCCTAAATTTGGGTGAAACATCTTTCCATTAGTCATAAATAACTTTTGGTCCACACACACACATATATATATATACACACACAATAGCATGATACCCGCGTAATGTGGCGGTAACGAATAATTTTTACTCGTTAACATGTCCGTTTTCAAAACGTAGGGAGTATGGTATTCCTGTAATACGGCGACAATGAATAATTTTCGTTTGGTAACTTGTCTATTTTATTTATTTTTTCCATTTCCTTTACTTTTCTATTCTCCATAATTGAAAAAAATTATGAAAATATCTTTTAATAATTAAGTTAATTTATATGGCTTTGACTTTTAAAAAAAATATATTGACTTTGATTTTCTTAAATATGTAAACTTTAGTTATTAAAATGGAATATAAGAATCTTATTA